>LBNU01025169.1:15072-49696 GCA_014162995.1 Artemisia annua
TTTGTCCTGACGTCGTCACGTTGTAGCTTGTGACGCCGTCACCTTCTGTGCACTTTAGGGTCTTTTGAGATTTTGTTGTTTTCCGCACTTTTTCACTCCGAAAATGCCCGAAAATGCTTCTTTTGTGATTTTCTCCTCAAAAGTACCTAAAATGAGAAAAGAAACGACTTTGGGTGAAATCCGATCAAATAATATACGAATTAGGACTCAAACTAACCCCTAAAAACGTAACATTTTTCGTCTCATCAGTTTGATAAAATGCCTCATTGAAAACTAGGTTGGAATAGATCTGGTTATAGGTGAAATTAGGTCGACATCGTCGTTAAGTGTTTGGGGTTGGTTGACGGTTGTGTACATTGGTTTAGTTAGTCAATTTTATAGTCGATTTTCAATTATATCATCGGTTAGGTACTTATCCAAGTTATTTCCGAATTTCTATATGCTTAAGCGTTTAATATACATACTATGCTTCGTCGAGTATATAGATTCTGATGATTGATGGATAATATTATATAGCTTGCTCATAAATAGTGATTTCATAGCAGCCAACTAACTTGGTTAAACTAATTGATGGAAGCTAGTGATATGTTGTTTAGTTTGGTGAAATTGAGAAGTGATTGTATTGTAACAAGTGATTCTGGACAGGCGACTGATGAACATTCAGTGTATGGCAAGCTCCGTTGTTTGAAATAGCTCTGGCTCCTCATCAGGATTATAGGCAAACAGAAGGTATCTCTTATTCTTATTATTTTCATGACTTTATGCATTAGTACATACATTCACCTTGTAAATGTCAGAAAATAGTTACATTTTCATAGTTAATACTTAAACTTACGGGATTATTTCCATTGTTAAATTCATTGCCATTGGTGAAAGGACTTTGAATTTTATATTCGATAACAAAAGCTTCCATGTAAATTCCATTGGTGCTTTTTAATGTATATTTGATTTGGGTTAAATAATTGGATTTGATGAATAGCGAAGGGGCTAATTGTGGTAGGGCATGGTTGTGACTTGTGAGTCAACATTTCAATAAGGGTCTAACTGTTAAAATGCAGATAATGTTACTTTCTTCCACAAGTATATCAGGGCTCTAAACCATCCACCCCACTTGTTCACCTTCATCAACATAGCCCCATCATACTCCCTTTATTAAGTGCCACTCGTAGACTGCAAATTGCTTTAAGAATTTGTAATTTTAATCAACAAGCAACTTCTTTGTCACCCTAGAAAATGTATTAACTTTTAGAATGCTTAGTTAAGATGATAATTCCATGAAAATGGCTGGCACTTAAAAACACCATAGTGGTTGTAATCGAGCTAATTTGCAATAGAAATTGACCTTTCAGGAAGTTATTTAACAAACCTAGCCAAACTGATGAATTCGTATTTCTACAAGTCTACTTGGTTCACAATATTGGTGGCTCAGGTTAAGATGCTATGCTGTAGCAATATCGTATGATGTTGTACCAGTACGCAAGCTGGTTAATTAAGTTCATATTATGCTTACCTTCTTATTTAAAAACATCCAATGTTTATAGTCGCACACTTAATTAGCTATTGAGCATTCTAAATAACTGGTCGAAACGTGTTCAGGTTGACAACCTTTTATCCTAGTTGTTTCTTATCTCCATAAAACTCCTGCAGAGTCTTGTGGATCTTGCTGGCAGTGAGCGTGCAAGAAAATTTCAGAAAGAAACAAAGGTCAGTTTCCAAGATACTCGTAGCATATGTATGTTTCCATTAAGAGTGGCCAAATGGGCAGGTCAAGTAGGCCGGGTAAATGGGTTTGGGTGAGTATGGATAACTGTTCATACGGGTCGGGTCGTGACCAGTAAACAATTTTTCCCCTGATATCTATATTTAGTAAACAATTGTTAATAGTTTAACCAGTTTTAGACAACATTTTGTATTTTTACTTTTGACAATAGGAGTCTCCTTGCTTCGAGGTAATGAACTAAGCTTTTAGGAGAACCGAACCTCTTCAGTTGAGGAATGCGCATGGTATCCTTTTATACATTTGTAGCTACTCCTAGTGTTCTAACATTCCAATAAAGTGCAAATATTCATGTGTCTAAATTAAGTTATGATTCCTTTGTAGGATGGGAGCAGGTTAAACAAAATAGAACATCTATTTCGACACAAATATTTGTAGTTGCTCATAATGTTAAATTTTTTAATATTATAAGTGTGTTGGAAGACATGTTTATGATTATTAGTGAAAAAATCACACGCCGGATGATTTTGTTGTGTTTGTGTTGAATTTCAACCACGCCCTTCGGTTTTGTGAATGATGTTAATTTGTTAATTTTGCGTTGCTACAAATATTTAAATTTTAGTTCATCTGTATATTGAAAATTGGTACAGATTTTTTTTTTGGTTATCTGCTCATGTCAGTGACCACCTTTTTGGTCTCTAATATTCAGCAATCTGTGACGACTTTTTGGTCACTAATAGTAAAAACAGTGACGATTCTTTCGTCATTATGAGCACTGTGACGAATTTTTTCGTCACTAAGAGGGTTAAACAGTGACCACTTATCTCGTCACAGGTTAGTGACCACATAAAGTTTCGTCTCTAATTGAATTAGTGACGGAGCTTAGTGACGACTGGTGACGCCGTGAATTTTGGTCACTAAACAGTTAGTGACCAGATTTTACACTGCTGGTGACGAAATCACTTTTGTCACTAAAGGGCTTTTTTCTTGTAGTGGATGTACTTAGAAAACAAAATGAGGTAACTAAAATTAACTTTTAACTAAAGAGAGATACAAAATAATGCCAAGAAGAACTAAAGTGTTATTCTACTCCACATATGAGCTCCCTTAAAGTAGGAATATGTGATTACAGGTGAGACTAAATATATATTTTCTCGCAATAAACAAAAAAAGTTAAAATAAGGTGTACTTCTCAGTTCTCATTAGCAACTTAGACTACCGGTAATAGTGCAAAGGTTCATGCGTGGTGGCCTACATGGCACTATCATGATGCGTCCTAAACTATTACATATTGGATCCTTCGGGAGTGGAGCAAGGGTTTTGAAGGTGATTTGGTCATCCGCTTGAATGAATAATCATGTTTCTTTGTTTGTGTGTGTGAGTGGTATTGTTGGATATGTTCTGTATTTAAGTGAGATATGTGTATGTGGTGGTTTGATGTAGGGGTGGCAATTTCTGACCCGACACGAAACCAGACCTGAAACCGACACGAAAATTAACAGGTTCGGGTTGAGTTAAATAGATATCGGGTCGGGTTTGGGTCGACCCATCTAACCCGTTTATTAAACAGGTTAGGTTCGGGTTGGGGATAAATTAAGTGGGTCGACCCGCCAACCCATTTAAGATTTTTTTCTTAAATTAAAAAATATTTATATTTTATTATACAAGTTAAATGGGTTAAATTGGTCGACCCACAAACCCGTTTAACCTGTTTAACCCGTGTAATGTGGCAACTTTTATATAAAAAACGGGTTAAATGAGTCAACCCGAAACCCGTTTAACCTATTCAACCCGTGTCACCTATTTAACCCGCCAACCCAAGTATATATACGGGTTAAATGGGTTAGGTTCGGGTTATGTGTAAACAGGTTAGGGTTGACATAGCTGACCTGATGATTTAAATGGGTCAGGTTTGGGTTGGGATTTTCTGACCCGCCAACCTGATAACCCGAACCCGCCAACCCGAACCCGACCCGAATTGCCACCCCTGGTTTGATGGTCACCAATACAATTATTTGATGGTTGATTTAGTGAAAGGAGTGGGGATAGATACAGACGCCGCTGCCCCCAGTCTTAACAACTTTTACCATGCCTACTTTTCTTTAGAGTTTTGTTTAGGGTTTAGGGTTCTAAAAAGAAGGAATTCATAACTAGATCCATATAACCAAGGGCGGAGCTATTAAGGGACCGGGAAGGGTCCCGGCCCCCTAGGCCTAAGCCCGTTAGTGTATCTTTTCGCGATTTCATGTGTTATTCCGGAAAAAAATTGTTTCGGCCCTCTCATTTAATGTTCTTCCGGAACAAAAATTATTTCGGCCCTCCCAAAAAAAACTTTCTAGCTCCGCCACTGCATATAACCGTATACAATATAATTCAATTTTAATAGTTAATATACGTTAGTTATTACATATTTTGAGTTATGGCATTGTATCTTTTCACTCAGTTGTAGATGTGTGAACAACCTTTGACGATCAAAGAAGCTCGAATAGAGAGGATTTAACATACTTATCGCTCTATTAGATATTCCAGTGTGGAAATTGGTTGATAGCTAAGTTATAGCAAAGGGTAATTTGGATATTATGGTAGATAATCAAGGATGAACTTAGGATTTTCAAAAAGGTGTTGCATAATTTTTTTCATATCATAGGCACAAAAGTTTGCACCATAATATTTTTTTTTTTTTTTTTTTTTACCTATGCTAAAATTGCACTATAAAGAATGTAGCACAAATATCAAGGGTTGCAAATATCAAAATAATGAAAGTTTTTGAAAAAAAATACACTTCGTATAAAAATCGGTTGTGAGCCGTGCTATATCCGGCATCCATGTATATCAGTCCCCGGCTAGATTCCAATGACGTAAGAAACTTCATATGCGAATCTATGTATATGTCAGTATGCGGTCAGGGAAGTACAAGTATACAACTATGTGGTTCAAATGACAACTGTGTCCTTAGTAGTTTGTTAACCATATGACAATTAATTAATGGATTTTTCAGGATCATGTCTACATATATAATGCCAACTAGATGATCCAAGTACTTCTGAATTTGAATTAAGTTTTTCTAATCTACACCAGCATCATCAATTTCACCAAAGTAAGATCAAGCTATGTGGTTACTGAATACTGACATGTATATTGTATATTAGTAAATACATATCTATACGTATATTTCATCGAAAACATGTAACGCTTATATTTAAAAGAAGTTGAATTCCACATCTATCATGCAAGAATACTATAAACATTGAATTCCTATTGTACTTATTTGCACACACTACGCAAAAGTGAGCAACAACCAAATCGTAGAAGATAAAATAGTAGTTGATCTCAAATAGCATACTCNTATTTCTTGTTATCTAGAAGTATCTGGTTGCTAATAAAAATCAAAAGAGTACTCAAAGTTCAGTACGTAAGTGGTACATAAAGTTCAATATATTGAGTATTGACTTTCAAGTAATGAATTCTAAACAAAAAAGTTCTTTTTTGTTCAAAAAACTACACTCCGAATTGTTATTACAACGTATACTTTTCAATTTCTCATTAATACCAAGTTCTATTGACATACTCGTAGAGTCGTAGTTGATTCTATTGAGGGGGTAGATGTCTTTAATAAGCTGAGATGCTCTAAAGCTGACTTTTAAAAAGTCTACTAAAACGTGTAGTCAACTTACTAACTTTTTGACGTAATTAAATGACGTCTTATAAGTGTTTGTCATATTTTTTTATTTACTTTTTTTATATATATATATATAGTTTTTGTTAAAAAGGATCACCCTGGTAAAATATTTATATATATTTTTTAGTAATCATGGTTTCTAGCTATTTCACGAGACTTGAAGCAACCGTCACATACACTCAAATCAGGTAAATTTCTTTTTTTCTTTAAAAAGATTGATGTAACCATTTTAAAGTTATTTGCATGTAACACAAATTGAACTTAAAACTCACAAGCCACCATTGAGTTTTTTGTCGTATTCACTTTTGTACAAAATAAAAACAAGTATGAGTTGCATTAATCATCTCTCTTGTAATACAGAGAGATAAAGAAAGCATGGATGCTTCTATTAGTTGATAAATAAGCTCAAACCTCGTTTGTGGGTTTAGGGTTTCTAGGATTACCTCTATATATTGTGGCTCAATAAAAATCATAACCTACGGCTTTTTATTATCTAACATGGTATCAGAGAAAAATACTAATCCAAACCTAAACCACCCTTAAACCCTACCACCAACCGGCTACTGCCGCCATATTCATTGCAATTTTTTTTCTTTTCCTGCTTTGCTTTTTTACCTGCTCAATCGCATAGTCATATAATCTTGTCATAGCATCATGACAAGAAACACACAATCATTGTGCGTGTAATAGCCGGCTCAAAATCATACTCGTGGCGCCATTGTAAGATCCACGACTGACCAGCCCCTCATGGCTCCTTACGCATCTAACATATGTTTGAAGACCAGCTCGTTTGTGGGTTTAGGGTTTTTTTTTATCATCTAATAGCTTAAAATACGAGTATGTGTCTTCTATAATGCAAAACAAAATGAGGCTATTTGTATATGAGTTTATTTGTTTATAGGATGTTATCACATATGTTTGAAGTGAGAATGAGATATATGTATTGGAATAATGATTTTTCTTGATTGTCAGTTAAACAATGATTACAATATATAATCTTATGCGATTATTCTAGATACAAAAACTAACAAACCCATGAATGTATGAACATACACGTCTAACACTCGTCTACAATTTGAGCGGGAGGAGATCAAACGCTCAAATTGATACGAAACTCCTCAAATTTTAGTTATGCTAGGTTTTGATTGATTTTTGCTTTAGGGTTTATTAGGGTTTTTGTTGATTATGGTAATTAGGGTTTATAACACTTGTAGTTAATTAGGGCTTGTATTGTTTTTATCAATGATCAAAAAACTTGATCTTATGATCTTTGAGGGCGTCGATCTAGGGTTGGGTTTTACACCGTAATTTTCTCCCATGATAAAAACATACAATACCTAACTAGTATTGCCATAATTGAAAAAACCTATGGTTTCTTGATTTGCTTTTCTTGTAGACAAGTTTTCTTGGTCTTAGGTCAGACCCAAAGTTGTGTCATACCCTTAGGTTGGACCAAAGTTGATTCCCGAAGTGACTATCGGGATCAACATTAATTAATGGCTCGATTGTGTCAAAGAGTTTTATTATTGTCTGATATGTATGTAAAAATGGATAAATAATATGTCAACCGGTATTATTTATAGGACATAATAAAACGGGGCGTCTCTACTAAAGTCAAGAGAAAGGGGTGTACTTAATCATCAGGTCTTTGACAGTGAGTTCATGAAATAAAACTGAGTAAGTCTATGAATTAGTCAACCCATTTAAAAAGTCTTAGGAAGGGTAAACCCGAGTTTAGACATCTTTTATTACAAAATGATTTATTTTTAAAATGTAACAAATCGTGGTGTGAATTCAAGCATAAATTATACGTAAAACGACTTTCAGAATAAAATCGTTTTAACATTGGATATAAAAAGATAAGACTGCTCAAACCGATGGGTTTAAGGTCTTGCCCTATGGTAATCTTAGACTGATGCGCCGTCCATATACCTATCCACTCTATTAGCTCAGACCCTGCAAATAGTTGATGCCCTATCATGGTGTCTATTGGTACATGGCTGATGCAGGAGAGGTGGTTATTGGATTCATTGGGCATATGCCTTGGCAGAGATCAATGAATTGCAAAGCCATTGTCGTTTATAGTAGGTTCTTAAGTACTCTGTCATAGCGGACAATGGCTGCATGGAGAGACTAAATACTTGGGTATTGAATCGGTTTCTGTTAGTGAGGTACTACAATGTCTTGCTTGGGACCTTTTGGTATAGTGAAATAAGATTCATTTGTTGTTGTATTTTGCACAAGTGAAAGTTTGAAAGAATTGTGTGTAATAACAACATAACGTCTTTCACACTTACCTTCACAGAAATGACGAAAGGTCACACCGGTGCATACTAAATTGAACAATACAAGTGGAAATAAGAAACGAGTTACGGAATGAAATTATAGAGTTGAGGAAATAAAAATACGACGTTATTTTCATTAAGTGAATAAACGGTTAATAACCGGAGTCTAATATTTATCGAGGGTATGAAACGACAAAAGGCCAAACAAACAACCCCTAAGGGTTGTAGGTCGGTGATGAGTCTCGTATTATACATATTTATACCCCCGATATTATGTAAATTACATAGTAAAATAACCTTATTTATAGGACTTTTGGTACTTAATACATGCATGAATATGCAGGACTAAGGATTGAAGAAAAGATGCGAGAAGTACAATAAACGAATGACTTTAAGGAACTTAAGATAATTATGCATAGTTTGGACAAAAGCACGCCGATCTTATGGAGAAAGCGCGCCGCTTTCGGGTACCCTTGGTCAACTATGCAACTACGAGTCAAACAGTGAAGTACGCCGGTTATATGTTATATGAGCGTCGGTTACGCGAAGAGAAGCCCGCCGGTTTTACACTAGTTGTGTGGCGTACTTCTCATGGCAGTTATGCTTCTACATTAATGAGCAACATCAATGATGAGACTGATCACTTGCTTATCATAACTCACCAGGGACGAATTAGGGTTAAAGTTTCACTATAAATAAGAGCTCAAATCGGAGTATAACACACACCTCAATCAAGAAACATCTCTTGATCATAAGAAGCAGTTTAGTAGTGGTTTTGCACCAAAAACCACTAGCTAAGGAGTTGGAGGAAGTAGCAACTTTGGGAGAGCAACTTTGGAACGTGGCATACCTGTAAACCTCGGTATAACTTCGTTCTAAATGATGATAATACTTATGTACTTTGTTTACTTTGTTATGAATAAGGAGTAGTACCTTTATGTTTGTTTAAGGCACTTATGCCAAGAGTTTAACGTAGGATTTGTATCATGAATATTGAATCTATTATGTATGCGTTTGATATGTCATTATTTAGTCTCTTATCATTTGTCTTGATTGATCACTATGATTGTTTAAAGGTCGAAAGATGCAATTATGTTGATTACATTATGAATCGTATGTCTATAACGAGCCATTGCTATGCTTGTGAGAATTGGGTAGTAAAACAAATGATAACCTTGACTATGACATGTTTAAGGATTAGTCTAATGTTTAACGACTTGACTAGAGGAAATGCATACTTAATACTTCATACTTGGACCAAACTTTATGCACTTTATGTATCTAGGATCAAAGGCCGAAAGGAGATTCTTTTACATAAGGTAGATATACTAGTTTACATGATCAACCATCATGCTTTACTTCTATGTCCATGTACTTTATGTGATACCTATGCTTGTTTATCTCATGTGCTCAGCCTTGGACAAATATATCTTTAGAATAATTTGGCAAAACAATTCAACAATCTTAAATCCAACAAAAACGGTTTGAGTGATATGTGACAATCATTGGAATCTAATTTTGTTACTCATAGCTAACAATAGAAAGAATTACCTCTCTTGGGACGACGTGGTCTTGCCTCAAAACCTTTACTATAAACGGGGGTTATACTTTTACCCATGTGTTTTGTGTATTAAGGAATCGGTAGAACTAGTCTTATAAATATAAAGCTTTAGAAACACATCAGTCGGTTTAGCCGAATACACAGAAGGGGGTGTTTGTGTTTTGTCTAACTTGAATTACTTGGCCTCCAAGTAATTCTAGAACTCTCCTAGACTCCTATATATACAAAGGGTCTTGAGAGGGTTTCACATACAACAAAAATCTCCTCAAACCCTAACTCTCTCCTTTTATCTCCACTTTTATAATTGGACGAAAACCAAAGATGGTTTACCCTTTTTGATCGAATACCTCAAGTCGACCCATAGTTGACTTAGTTGACTTTTTAGTCGACCAAAGAACCGAATCCTAAAAGATAAAAAACTTTGGGTCGATCGCAAACACACAAGGACGATTAGGGTTTCCAAAACCCTAATCAAAACCTGATCTCGAAGATCAATAAGGGTTTTACCCGAGTTCGTCCTCGCCTAGCTTATGCTAGGTTCATAGCCCTAGTCCTATATGTGCAGTATCAGTGGATACCTGACACAACCCTAGTATTGATATTCTAAAGATACCCGAATCAAGGACTTGAAAGATCAAGAAATGTAAGGGAGGTGTTCCATGCAACTGAATCAAGAAAAGAAGCTTACTGCTAGCAAGATTAACAAGTAAGTTTTCGTAATACCCTTTTTATGTGTTAAACTTAGGTTATATCATTGTTTAGAAGTCATGTACAGGGTTTTGGTCTGTACAGTTTTCTGTGTTTATTTTTCGTTGTGCATGTTTCAACTGTGTAGAGACCATCAGAGCCCTACATATAATCGCAAGTGTTCGTTACAAAACAGTCTCTAAATTTAAACTGTGGATTGTTTATGTAATCGCTAGTAAGGGGAGGGACATTTTTTTTTTTGCAAAGTTAAGGACTTTTTTGCAACACACGTAATCGGAGGGTCATATATGTATTGTTTTTATTACACAAAAAATCCTTAGATTTTACTCGAACACCATTTCTTTAATCGACAATAAATGGTATGGACCTTTTTTCAAAGACTATGTTTGGTAATCGTAAATATGAAAAATGCTCGAGATTAGTGTTTCTCAGCTAATTTAAATATTTTGAACAACTTAAGGGCCCGTTTGGTTCATAAACGGGTTCAGGATTAGAATTAGGATTATTATTTGGATTTGGATTTAATTTAAGAGAGATAAAATATATAACTTGTATAATATAATTTATTTTATAATGTATTAATAAGAAATGGTCCCACTAAATGTTACGAGTATTTTGAAAAAATAGTACTTGGTGGCTTGGTGCACTTGAATGTGTGGCTCAGAATAAAAATGACTCATTTTCCAAATTGAGACTTGCAAAATCCGGTAATTGTATAATGAATTAAAGAAATCAAATATTTGGGACGGGGTGATTTGCACGCTAATTTTTTTTATTTGCACACTCATTGTACAAGTATTTAAAGCAGAATATAAACATGATACAATTGTGTGATGCAATAATTGAAGTGTCCTAAAATACAAAAGTGTGCAAATCAATTACCTTTAGGTACTACTCCTACATTTAAAAACCACTACCACTTACCAAACTTGTTTTATAACTTTGCCTTCATTCATCAGCTGCACCCTAAAAATGTGATAAATTCACAAAAAGCTTTGCTACACCCTCCTACTATTTCATCTACAAATTATTTTACACACACAATTATATACTGTAATTTTTTTCCACTCATTCTCTTTGCATCTAAACCATTTGTGAGTAGCCACATTTGTAGGAGGTTTTTGTTCACAAAATAAACACAACCCGAACGCCCTATAAAACATCATCTCATTTGTATGAGTCATTGAGTCAACAATGAACTCAAAACCCCATCTAAAATATGTACCACGACATAAATAAACAAGAAGGGTAACAAGTACACACAAATCATGTAAAAAAATCCCCTAGATCATCTTCATAAAAAAGTAGCAATAAAAACCAAAGTACAGCACACTTTAACCCACTGAACTTACTTTTGGTTTTTTAACGTCTTCTTCTTTCCTCTTTTCTCCTTGGAACTATACAACAAACAACAACACTTGCACAAACATCCTCATTTTTCTCTTTTTTAGATTTCATCAAATCTCACTTTTTCTCACTTGCTTCTGCAAAAAACATTAAACACTCAAATGGGTCATTAATTATTACACAAAATCTTTGTTGTTTCAGGACAATAATGTCTGAAAGCCCTGCTAAAGTGAGACTAGTCCGTTGTCCTAAATGTAGTAATCTTTTGCCTGAAGTTACTGATTATGCAGTTTATCAGTGTGGCGGCTGTGGTGCTGTTCTTCGCGGTAAATTTTGTAAATTTGTGATTTTTTATGTTTTGTGTGGTTATTAGTGATGGGTTTTAGCTGAATTGATTTGGGTATGTTTTGTTTTTCTGAAAAAAATGTGATTTTTGGGGGAAAGTTTTGACCTTTTGTTTGATTATTTTCAAGAAATTAGATGTTAGTTCATAAATTACTACTTTCTTTGTTTATGTGATTTGATTCTTTTGTATGATATTGTTTTGCAAGAAATTAGATGTTGGTTTTATAAATGTGAGATTAATTTGTGTATATTATTGTTAGGTTGATGTTGGACTAACATAGTATGTTTTAATTTGTGAGAAACATGTGATATCTTTATTTGGTTAAGTTTTTTTGTGATTGGGATAACTTTTGATTCTTTTGGTTTGTTTGTTTATATTTAGCATTTAGCAGTTAGATGTAGGTTTATAAATGTATATGGTTTGTTGTCTTTTGTGTTTACTATATCAATGTGTTAATGCTAGGGTCTATCTTATTTATGAAGAACATGTGGTTTATTTTTATGTTGAAATTTGGGTAAAGTTTCAACCTTTGTTTGGTTTACAAATGTATGTCTTGGTGTGTTAATTATTGATGGACTAATATTGATGTCTGATCTTGTGAATTTATGTTTGTTTGTTGTGCTTTTCTTGTGGTTGGTTGTTAAATTAATGTGAAAATGTAAAGAATTTAAGATTGGTTTGTATAGTTATTATACATTAAATTGCTTAGTAATATCCTCATTATTGACTTCTTCTGTGCTTTGTATTTTTTTGGAGCTGTCAAAATCAATGTTTGGTGTACTCTTTTGAATAATCTCAAATTGATGGTTGAAGACTTTTTATTTTAACACATTGTATATGTTTGTTATCATAAATTATTCGTGTGCGAATAGGTCAATATTCTGTGTGATTCACTCTTTCTTTATGGTGGAAGAGTTCTTAATAAGTTAATACTTATATCTTTTTCTAACTTTTGATTTGCAGCAAAAAACAAACATATCGAATCCGGTGTAGCATCAGAAAAATCAGTTGATGAAAGTGACGTGATTCCAAACAAACTTTTGAAAGAATCAGAAAATCTCGATTCCTCGAAAAGAAGTGTTAAGAGCATGAGTTTAGGGTCTGAAAATGGAGGCAAATCCAATGGAAGTTCAGGTAGGCATGATAAGAGCATAGATTTTGACGAACCCGTTATCAGAAACTCCAGAAGTGGTTCACGAAGATCAGTCCGGAGCTCAAATTGGCGATACAGGGATACTGATTTTCAAGAGGGTTCATCAAGTTACCATTACGCCCCTCATCATGAATACGCCGAGCTTGTTCAAAACACAAATGATGTACAAGTTGAAGATGAGCTTTTACGAAAACTAGATGAGCTCAAAGATGAAATCGTTAGGTCTCGTGATAAATCTAAAGAAAAAGTTCCGGTTCATCATCATATCCCGCCTTACATGCATCCTAAAAGTCATTCTTTATTGCCTTCTTCTAATCAAGTTCCTGTCTTTAGTGACCCTTTTAGGTCACAAAACAATAGACGGCCGCCGATTATACCTTATGAACAAAACCCTTATCAACCTTACTATTCTGGTCAATATGTCAGCAATGAGATGACTGATAATCGTATGTATCACCACCCATCCTGTTCTTGTATGATTTGCTTTAATAAACACCAACAAGCTCCACCACCTATACCACCACCTCCGGTTTTGCAAAATGATCCGGTTTTTTACCATCATGATTATAATCGTCGATTTTCAAGTCTTTCTTTAAACTCTAATCATAGTGGCGAATCTCACTCAAGATGGTCGAATGATCTTCGTCGTCCTCCAAGGGGAATCTTAGCCACTGGAGTAAAGCGGTGCCACCCTGTGGCTGGTGGTTCTCCATTTGTGGCATGTATTTCATGCTATGAATTGCTTCAAGTACCTAAAAAGAATACAAAGAAATTGAGATGTGCAGCGTGTTCTCAAGTGATGTTACTTTTAATAGTCAATAAAAGACTTGTTCTTTCTGTTTATACAGAAACTAATAAGGGTTCTGTAAAGTCAAAAGACAATCACAAGGCTCGTGCTGAATTTTCATCTGAGGATTATGACAACTCGGGAAATTATGATTTTGAGTCCATGGATAAATTACCAATAGGAGGTCAAAGTATGACTTCTTACAAATCTGTAGCCTCAAACACATCAGAAGACAGAGAAGAGGAAGTAAAAATAAACATTATACTAGACAACAATCCTGCTGATGTGGCGATGAATGCTAATAATAAGCCAAACCCACCGCCTTCTGGTTCACCTCTTCAAGATCATTTTGATTATTCCACAAAATATAATCGAGCAGGAAAAGGGAACGTAAGCAGAAGGTCAGAAATGGAACAGGCTGCATTTCCTGAAAATTTGGTGCCCCATGGAAGTTCCATGAAAGATGTTGCAGTGGCGAGTGAGATTGACATTTCATCTAATGAATATATAGTCAATACGGGCACTTCTCAGGAATCTGGTGACACGAATAGGGAGCCTGAGCGTCAAAGAAATAGTGGAGGAAATGAATCTTTCTTCAAGGGTATGATCAAGAAAAGCTTTAGGGAGTTCTCAAAGTCTACTCAACATGCTGACCAGGGACAAGTTAATGTGACTGTCAACGGACATCCTATAGTGGATCGGTTGGTCAAGAAGGCGGAAAAGCTTGCTGGACCGATAGAGCCTGGTGATTACTGGTTAGTATAAAACGACTGTCTTTGTGTTTTCTGAAATTCATATAAACAAGCGTGTACATTTTCCTGATTCTTTTTCATTTTTGTTTCTGGTTTAGGTACGATACAAGAGCTGGATTCTGGGGTATAATGGGTGGCCCTTGTCGTGGCATAATTCCGGTAATTTTCTTGATTATTGATATGTTGTTATCAACTCTGATTTGAACGGTAAACTAATTACAATCAGACCAAAGTACTTTTTCATTTGTCTTGGTTTAGTCATTCTACTTTTTCGTGTTTGTAAATCTTAGTCATTAAAAAGATTTTGTATGCCGTTTGGATCATCTCTTAGCTCTAATTAAAATAAACACCTAAAAATAATATTTTTACCATTGTTTTTATAAATTATATATATAAATGTTGACTTGACAAACATGACTCAATTGGGACACAAAACTATCTAATAATGACTCAGATGTACAAAAAATGCAGTTACTAAAATGGGACAAATGAAAATTTACGTTGACATTTTACCAAAAAAGACCTTACACAAATGATATATTTGTGGCTTGGATGAATTTTTTCGTGTCTTATCGATTATCTTTCCAGTTTCCTCAGCTACAAATATATCATCCTTTGTAATGTTTTATCCTAGATGCAGAATTATCGACCAATTATTTAGAAATGGGTGGATTTGAGTTGTACTTTTCTCTAAAATTAGGGTGCCAAGGGTGAATATTTTTTTGCAGCTAAAAGTGGTATGGTTCAAGTAGGTTGAATGTGTTGAAAGTCCTCCAAAGTGTAGTTTAATTGCATAAACCCCCTTATCGGTAATTCGGTATTCGTAGATTTGTGCGAGTATAATAATATTGTTTTTGTAGTGATAACACACTAATTATCTATAGAAAGAATGGACAAAAAGTGTTTGTCGGTCAAGCAAACCCGACCGCACTACAAATGACATGTTTCTACTAAGACTCGATATGGCCCCTTTCCCAGACCGCTCACTTTCCACCTCTAGGTTATACTATTGCTAAGTTCACAAGATATAATAAGTATAGCACTAGTGTGGATAAATGCAAATTTTTGAACCACAAAATTACTTCTTTGGACATTTGTTGTATCTTTATCTTATTGGAACTAATGTGGAACATATTCGGTTTGGCAGCCATTCATCGAGGAATTCAATTATCCAATGCCCGAAAAATGTGCTGATGGTAACACAAATGTTTTTGTTAATGGGAGAGAGCTTCATCAGAGAGACTTGGATTTACTTGCGAGTAGAGGCCTACCAACCGATACAGATAGATCTTATGTCATTGAAATCTCGGGGAGAGTCCTAGATGAAGACTCGGGTCAAGAGCTCGAAGGTCTTGGTAAACTTGCTCCCACGTAAGTTCTTGACACTTCTTTGTGTACATCATGTTCCCACTTTTGTGTCCATCATGTTCCCACTTTAACCCTCCCGGTCCATAATTTTCTTAGGGTATATATAGAAATTGATATTTTTGCATACACTATCAACCTTACTTTTTAGTAATCTAGTAATTGTCCTTATTTTTGTAAATATGAGTCAATACAAGATGACTTAGTGTCCCATTCGAGTCATTTCACTCATTACTTTTTAGTAATCTAGTAATTGTCCTTATTTTTGTAAATATGAGTCAATACAAGATGACTTAGTAAAAAACCATTTCAACCCGAGTTTTACAATATTTCGTATAAGAATGTTAGAAAATATGTATAAAAATGATATATTTGTATTTGACGTGAAATCATGGTTATAGAATGACCCAATTAGGACACGAAACCATCTTTAAATAGCTTGGATATATAAAAATAGTACAATGACAAATGAGGCATATTTGGAAGTGCCTTGATACTGAGTATTTCATAGAAAAAACACTAGTATTTAGCTAACTCTGTCTTAGCTCTTATGTGTGTACGTTGTTGTATCGACAGAGTGGAGCGCAAGAAGCATGGATTTGGAATGAAGCCTCCAAGAACAATTGCTGTATAATGGTTTATGAACACTTATCTGGCTTCCAAGCTGTTTTGTTTGATATTGGGTATATTATTTTTGACGACGAATAGCTTTGGGTGATTTGTGTATGGTTGTGCAAGTGATATGAACATGTAGGGGGTTTTTTAGTTTCTCTTGATCGTCAGCTTTGTTAATTTTGGGTTTGAATTCGTTTTAGTTGTCCCATTCGACGAGTGTTTTCATGTGTTTTTGTTCTATGTATATATGCAAGTTTGCGCATTGAACTCGTTTAGGCAAACTTATTCATATGGTGCGGTTATTTGATTGTACAAAGGTTTTTCATTCCTAGATGTCTCTGTTTAACTACCAAAAACTATGCTAGTATACTAAGTATTAACCATGCAGAAATTAATATTGATCGTTTTAAAGCTTGGGTTATTATCTGCATTTTAATTTACATTTCGTTACAATAATTTATTTATTTTATTTTATTTATTTATTTATTTTTTTTAAAATTTAAATGTAAATCAACACGGTTTGTCTAAAACAAAAAGTTATCTTATTTCGTGTGATGACTTACATCTAGTCAAAAGTGAGGATTGAACTCACAACGCCCTCCGTGATTGATCAACCGAGCATTTTACATTGGGGGTGTAGGGAGTGATACCACCGGAGCAATCCCGCGGGTATAAAACGTAGTTCTACCCTAACAATTTTGCATGAAATTTATTTAGCTTATGAATTATGCAAAACACTGGTCAACATATATATCTTGGTCGATACGAGGCCATACCGATGAATAAATAATGATATGGACTACGCTGATTTTGAGTCAGCCAAGAGTTAGGACTTAAGATCAAATGAGAAATACAATTAACATTAAGAAAAATGAAAAGAAAACACAACTACAAATTTGAGACGCACTTACTGAAATAGATGCATCATTCATTATTTCTCCCTTCTTATTTGAAATATGTGGTAAGAATTTATTTTCAATTTTCTTATTTCAATAATTATTCTCACTAGATATCTTCCCTATAAGTCAATTGTAAACCACTGTTTACTAAATTACTATTTAAATAAAGAGTTTTGCTAAATATATCTCTAAAGGTTACGTTTAAGAAACAAAACGTGCATAACTGGTGATACGTACATAAAATCGGTTGAGAGTGGTTAAATCAGAGAGAGAAGTTAAATTCAAAGGGTGAACAATTAATATTGCAAGTACAAACCGTTAATATGTTATATGTGTATGAATATATTAAACATAATCTTTAAAGCTACGTTTATCAATTTCCTTTAAATAATCATAAGATTTTCTTTTAAATCAACTAATACATTCAATGAGTATTAGTTAAAGGAAAATGTTTGATGGGCCTAATAAACAAGCCTAAAGGTGGACCTAATGCTTTAATGACTTGTACATTTATCAAATGTACAAGTCATTAAAGCATTAGGTCCACCTTTAGGCTTGTTTATTAGGTCCCTCTATCACATCTCTTAGTTAAACTCTAAAATTACTTTAATTAAACAAAACTTTGATATTCATTAACTTGAACCTTTATATAGAGAGAGCTAAACATGTGTCAATCACATTAAATTCATATTAATTCCAAAATAAATGTTTGTTACGACTTAGGAGCTGGCAATAATGGACATGAATTTACTTCTCGATGTTGACTATTCAACTAAATTTTGTAAATGCTATTCTTGATAAGAAAAAGTCAATTATGAGTATTAAGGTGCGTTTGGCATCCGACTATTGGAATGACACTATGACTATGAAAGTGATTAAGGACGCGTTTGGTATCCCACTATGAGAATTGAACTATGACTATGAAAGTGATTAAAGGTATTTGTTTAAGATGAGGGTGCCCACCACTATAGCAATGAATGATAAATATAATCCAAACGCACAATAAAACTTGTAAAAATCCCTTCTTATTTGAAATATGTGGTAAGAATTTATTTTCAATTTTCTTATTTCAATAATTATTCTCACTAGATATCTTCCCTATAAGTCAATTGTAAACCACTGTTTACTAAATTACTATTTAAATAAAGAGTTTTGCTAAATATATCTCTAAAGGTTACGTTTAAGAAACAAAACGTACATAACTGGTGGTACGTACATAAAATCGGTTGAGAGTGGTTAAATCAGAGAGAGAAGTTAAATTTAAAGGGTGAACAATTAATATTGCAAGTACAAACCGTTAATATGTTATATGTGTATGAATATATTAAACATAATCTTTAAAGCTACGTTTATCAATTTCCTTTAAATAATCATAAGATTTTCTTTTAAATCAACTAATACATTCAATGAGTATTAGTTAAACTCTAAAATTACTTTAATTAAACAAAACTTTGATATTCATTAACTTGAACCTTTATATAGAGAGAGCTAAACATGTGTCAATCACATTAAATTCATATTAATTCCAAAATAAATGTTAGTTACGACTTAGGAGCTGGCAATAATGGACATGAATTTACTTCTCGATGTTGACTATTCAACTAAATTTTGTAAATGCTATTCTTGATAAGAAAAAGTCAATTATGAGTATTAAGGTGCGTTTGGTATCCGACTATTGGAATGACACTATGACTATGAAAGTGATTAAGGGCGCGTTTGGTATCCCACTATGAGAATTGGACTATGACTATGAAAATGATTAAAGGTATTTGTTTAAGATGAGGGTGCCCACCACTATAGCAATGAATGATAAATATAATCCAAACGCACAATAAAACTTGTACAAACATCTTTAATGAGGAAATTATTATTTTAATCAGACATTTATAATTTTCATCAGCAAGTGTAATATTTTCCCTAAAATCTTTGCATATACAGTAAAACCTCTATAAATTAATAGTGTTGGGACTAGGATATTTTATTAATTTAGCGAGATATTATTATATCGATAAATTAATAATTTATTAATTTAAAGAGGTTTTACGTATGACCATTATATTTTCAATTCTAATATGCTAGCTAGTTACAAAGTATACTCATTAGAGATGAAAAATAAATTTGAAAAACAAGTTGCTCTTATCATTTTATGAATTCACATTCACACTTTATGAAAATAAATTAAACACTTTTTGTTGCAATACGAGAAGACAACGCACAAATTCTTTAAAGCAATAAGAAGATTTTAAGATAAACTTAATATAGATTTGAAGTTAAAAAAAAAAAAATGACTATGGATTCATTTTTTTTCTAAACAATCTTAGAATTTTGAAGTGTATTTCTCTCTCTCNATGGATTCTTTTTTTTTCTAAACAATCTTAGAATTTTGAAGTGTATTTCTCAATCTCTCACACACACACACACACACACACACACACACACACACACACACACACACACACACAACACCACAACACACACACACACATATATACTATATATACCTACTACTATTATATATAATATAATTATATATATATATATACTATATATATATATATATATATAGTAGTATATATAATATATATTTTATAATATTATTTATAGTTCATCGGACTAATATATAGCAGCTAAGACTAATCAAGTACAAAATATTTTTTTTGTCCATCAACATGTCACTTTATAAACTAAATTCCTAAATGGTCACGCGGACTACCTCAACCGCAACCCCTCTCAAAAGCGACACGTGTCTCTTATTATGGTTCGCACATTAACTTCCAAATTTACTAAACCGCCGCTACTCAACCGGACGGTGATTTGACAAAGAACAACTTAATTTACTTGGAAAGCTAATCTCTCCCCCTCCCTTGATTTCTTTGTTTTTTTTTTTGTTTGATCTTGCACTTTTATTATTATTATTAATTATTATTTATTATATTATTATATGTTTATTGTATTTGGATTTAAACAAAACACAACATCAGTAATCATTACTCGACCGCTTAAGCTTAATTTTTTGATTCCGTTCATGATTCAGTACGTTTTTTTTTTTCTCCGATTGAACACTATCACGTTAATGATTAATTTTCGACTTGACACTAAGTTAATGCGTTATTTTTATTCCGTTTTTTTTGTCGATTGGTACTTATAAGTTTGTTTATCTTTTTTATATATCTACTCGACATTATAGCCTTCATAAATAAATATGTTATCCTACGTAATACTTGTTTAGTTTTAAAAATAATTGGATAATAAATAAGTGTACGGATACTCGACCATAAGCCGCCTACCGAACCAAGATTTACGTCGACCGTTATAGCTTTCATAAATTAAATATGCCATTTAAATTTGCATCTACTCTCACATTATCCCATATGGTTGGTGAAATCTTAAATGTATCAATAATAATTGTTAGTTTAAAATTAATAAGTGTTATGATACTCGACCATAATTCTCTACTCGACCAAGATCTACTCGACCGTTATAGCTTTCATAAATTAAATGTACTTTTTAAAAAAGTAATAGTACTTTTTAGAGAATATAGACAAAAGATTTTGTTCTTTCCCAAAGTAGTGCTTTTTAGGTTCCCTATGTACTTTTTCACGTGAATCAATGTAAGTCGAGTAGCCGCCAGTTGAGTAGCACAAAGGTTGAGTAAGTTTGGTAGTTATGTGGGCCTATTCAAAGTAACTAACTGTACTTGGTTAAGGACACGTGTCGCGTTTTGGGAGGGGTTGCGGAGTTGAGTAGTCGCGCATGACCATTTAGGGAATTTAGTTTAAAAGTGACCATGGTGGGGACCAAAAAAAAATATTTTGTACTAGATTAGTTACACTGGGGTTTCAAAAAAATTATTATCTTATTATTTTATCGATTGGGGTCCAAATTTGTAATGGTCCCAAGTTGGGACTGGACAAATTATTAATTTTATCGAGGTTATTAGTTTATCGAGTATTAATTTATAGAGGTTTTACTGTACATACAATCATATTCTAGAACATTATTTTATGTTACATGATTATTATTATGATTTTTCTAACTTGTGCCATAAAGCACAAGTTAAAGACACAAAAAGTACAATAGGACCCACGAAAAAGGACATAAGAATTTACACAAAAGTACACTTGTCTGTACTTTTGCGTGGATCCCTGAATACTTTTATGTACTTTTTGTGTGCTTAACTTGTGCCCTTAGGGCACAAGTTAGAAAAACCCTTATTATTATACTCCATCCGTCCTAAATTATAAGTCCACTTCCACTTTGCACAAAGTTTAAGAAATTCCACTAACTACTATACTAACCAATCAAATATCATCTCTCTCCACTAAAGTCTATTTTGATTGGTTAATATATAAAAGTTGACAAATATTTTGGAACAACCAAAAGTAGCAACATGGACTTATAATTTGGGATGTAGGGAGTACTTTGTAGTTATATACATTAATTATTCAAAGGATTATTTAAGATGTGCCATGAAAGCATACATTTAAATTTATATAAAAGTGAAGTAAGAGATTATTAAATTAAAAATCACATATTTTTATACTCCCTTCGTCCCTAAATAAATGTTCAGTTTGACTTTTTAAAGTCAAATTGGTTCAACTTTGACCTTTAATATATATATATATATATATATATATATATATATATATATATATATATATATATATATATATATATATATATATATATATATATATATATATATATTTATATANATGACACATGACTATGAAAGTGATTAAGACCGCGTTGTTATCCCATATGAGAATTGGAACTATGACTATGAAAGTGATAAGGTATTTGGTTTAACGATGGGGGTGCCCACACACTATAGAAATGAATGATAAATATTCATCCAAACGCACAGATAAACTTGTAAAAAATCTTTAATGAGGAATTATTATTTTAACAGACATTATAATTTTCATCAGAAAGTGTACATATTTTCCTAAAATCTTTGCATATACAGTAAAACCTCTAATAAATTAATAGTGTTGGGACTAGAGATATTTTATTAATTTAGCAGATATTATATATCATAATTAATAATTTATTAATTTAAAAGAGGTTTTAGGATGACCATTTATTTTCAATTTAATATGGCCTAGCTAGTTACAAAGTATACTCATTAGAGATGAAAAATAAAGGTTGAAAACAAGGTTGCTCTTATCATTTTATGAATTCACATTCACACTTTATGAAATAATTAACACTTTTTGTTGCAATACGAGAAGACAACGCCACAAATTCTTTAAAGCATAAGAGATTTTAATATAAACTTCAATTAGATTTTGAAGTTAAAAAAACAAAATGACTATGGTTCATTTTTTTTCTAAACAATCTTAGATTTTGAAGTTATTTCTCTCTCTCACACACAACGCAACAAACACACACAACAGACACACACGCCACACACACAACACACAACACACACACACACACAATAATATATAATATATATTATATATATATATATAGATATAGTAGTGTATATATTATATAGTATATAGGTATAGTATATATATATATATAATATATATATAATTTTTAGTAATTATTATTATAGTCTTCATCGGGCTAATAGTATAGAGCTAAGTACTAATTAGTACAAATATTTTTGATCCTCAACATGCACTTTAAACTAAATTCCCTAAATGGTCATGCCGACTACTCAACTCGCAAACCCTCTCAAAACGCGCACGTTCCTTTTATGGGGCCCACATTAACTCCAAATTTACTAAACCGCCGGCTACTCAACCGACGGTGATTTGACAAGAGACAACTTAATGATTGGGAAGCTAAACTTTTTGATTTCTTTTGTTTTTTTTTGTTTCGATTGGCACTTTTTATATTATTTATTATTATTATTATTATTATTATTATTATGTTTATGATTTGTTTAAACAAAACAAACATCGTAATCATACTCGACCGTTTAATGGCTTAATTTTTGATTCCGTTATGATTCAGTACGTTTTTTTCCGATTGACGACCTATCAGTTAATGATTAATTTTTCCGATTTGACGACTTAAGTAAGTGCTTAATTTTTTCGTTTTGTTTTTCATTGGATTATAAGTTTGTTATATATATTCTACTCGACCAATTATAGCTTTCATAGAATAAATATGTGTATCCATTAATACTTTGTTAGGTTTTTAAAAATTAATTGTGATTAATAATAAAGTGTTAGGATACTCGACCATGAAGGCCGCTACGTCGACCACGATTACTCGACGTTATAGCTTCATAAATTAAAATAATTGCATTTAAAGTTGCATCGTACTACACCCATTATGGTTGGTGGAAGATTTAATAGGTTATCCAACTGTATAATTGTTAGTTTTAAAATTGAATTGTATAATTAAATAAAAAAAAAAAAAAAAAATTTATTATACTCGGACCATAAATTCTCTAGCTCGACCAAGATGCTACCGACCGTATAGCTTTCCTTAAATTAAATGTTACTTTTTTTAGAAAAAGTAAAAGGTACGTTTTTTAGAGGAATATAGGACAAAAGGTTTGTTCTTTCCCGAAAGTGTACTTTTTAGTTCCGATGTACTTTTCACGTGAATTCAATGTTAAGTCGAGTAGCCGCCAGTGTGAGTCAGCACAAAAGAGGTAAGGTTTGGTAGTATGTGGGCTATTCAAAGTAACTAACTGTACTTGGGTTAAGGACACGTGTCGGCGTTTGGTGAGGGGTTGCGGGAGTTGAGATAGTCGCGCATGACTCATTTAGGAAAATTTAGTTTTAAAAGTGACCATTGGTGGGGACCAAAAAAACAATATTTTGTTATAGATTAGTACACTTGGGGTTTCACAAACAAATTATTATCTTATTATTTTATCGATTGGGGGTCCAAATTGTGTAGATGGTCCCAAGTTGGATGGACAAATTATTTAATTTTAATCGAGGTTATTAGTTTATCGAGTATTAATTATATAGGTTTTACTGATACATACAATATATTCTAGAACATTATTTTATGTTACGATGGGATTATATTATGATTTTTCTAACTTGGCCATAAAGCACCAAGTTAAAGACCACAAAAAGTACAATAGGACCACGAAAAAGGACATAAGAATTACCCCCCCCTCGAAAAGGTACACTGGTCTGACTTTTGCGTCGGATCCTGAATACTTTTATGTACTTTTTGTGTGCTTAACTTT
Organism: Artemisia annua; assembly: GCA_014162995.1. Classification (NCBI taxonomy): domain Eukaryota; kingdom Viridiplantae; phylum Streptophyta; class Magnoliopsida; order Asterales; family Asteraceae; genus Artemisia; species Artemisia annua. Next base: position 39,458 of record LBNU01025169.1, read on the forward strand.
GCCCTTAGGGCAAAGTTAGAAAAACCGCTGTATTATTTAAGTACTGCCTCCGTCCTGAAATTATAAGTCCACTTCCACTTTGCAGCAAAGTTTAAGAAATTTCCGACTGAGCTAGCTATCAACCAATCAAATACTCATCTCTTGGGACCACTAAAGTCTATTTTGATTGGTTAATATATAAAAGTGACAAATATTTTGGAAGCAACCAAAGTAGCAACATGGACTTATAATTTGGGGATGGTAGGGAGTACTTTGCTAGTGTATATACATTAGATTATTCAAAGGATTATTTAGAGTGTGCCGATGAAAGCGATACATTTAAAATTTTATAATAAAAGTGAAGTAAGAATATTAAATTAAAAATCACATATTTTTTATTACTCCCTTCGTCCCTTAAATAAATGTTTAGTTTGACTTTTTAAAAGTCAAATTGTTAACTTGTAACTTTAATATATATAGTATAATATATATATGCGTCTTCGCCGCCCGCCCGCGGGTACGGGAGGGTTAGCGCCGGCCCGTAGGCGTAGGTGGTGCCGGTGACCGGGTCTGGTAGGGTAGTATATGCCCGGGCGGGGGGCTAGTGCGCGGGCCTGTACGCGGGTAGCGGCCGTCTCGAGCCGTCGGCGGGCCGGCGGGCGCTTATACGTATATATATATAATATATTATATATACTATAATATATTTATGATAATATATGGTAAAAAATTATATCATTGAAAAATATAATTAAAACTCAATCCATTCATATATTTTGCATCAAATATTATATAACACTGATAAAAGTAGTTAAGGTCAATGTTGAACCAGTTTGACTCTAAAAAGTCAAACTGGACATTTATTTAGGGACAGAGGTAGTAGTAAATTTAAATATATTTAATGAGAACTAAATGCATTTTTTTAAATAAAAGAAAATTGCGTCTGCTAAACATATCTTAACATGTGCTTAATGGCATGTTAAACCCATCATTTAAATACTAGCAGGGTACCCGCGCGTTGCGGCGGCGGGTACTTTGAAATAAAAGTTTCCGGTGAATCATATATTTTAGTTTATTATGTTCTTTTTGACAATAAATTAACGGATATCAAGAATTTAGTTTAGCTCGTAGCCGTTCGGGCTCGAGCCCGTTTGGCCCGTGCCCGTTCAAGCTCGAGCTCATTTGGCCCGTTGCCCGTTCGGGCTTGAATATTTGTATAATATATTTTATTATTTGTATTAGTCACATTTATTGCAGGAATTGTGTTTAAGTTGGTTGTACAATATGCTTGATACTTTGCTTCTTATGTAAGGGATGTTTTAATAACTGCATTAATTGTAATTATTAAACAGTTAATTAATTTACTACATTAAATATCTTGACTATATTAATAGTGCTTTGTATTTTGTATATTAAGCTTTAAGACTTGTAATGTAGTAGAGAAATTATGTGCAAGCTTTTGAATTTCTATAATAAGCAAGCTGAATTTTTAAGTATTTATATTTAAAGAATGCGTTCCTCTATTATAAGATAGTAAGATATGATTGTCGATAATGTTTTGTAATATGAAAGCCACAAGTGATAGATATTCAAAAAAATCACAAGTGATATTCAGAATATCACCAGTGACATTCAGAAAATCATAAGTGATATTCTGAATATCAATTGTGATATTCAAAAACATATGAAAACGGACGAAAGCGTAGAAAAACGGATGAATACGTATGAAAATAGACGAAAACATAAGAAAATCACAAAGTGATATTCAGAAAATCACAAGTGATATTCTGAACATCACTTGTAATATTCAGAAACGTAAGAAAATGGACGAAAACGGGCGAATATGTACAAAAACGTATGAAAGTATGAAAACGGATAAAAACATATGAAAAATAGATGAAAACAAAAGAAAACCGATGAAAACGGACGGAAACGTATGAAAACAAACGAAAACGTAAGAAATCGGACGAAAACGTATGAAAATGGGCGAAAACGTAAGAAAATAGATGAAAACGTAAGAAAACGGACGAAAACTTAAGAAAACAGACGAAAATGTATGAAAGTGTAAAAACACGTCTAAAAACTGATGAAAACATATGAAAGATGGACAAAAACGAAAGAAAACGGACGAAAATGTATTAAAACGAACGAAAACGGACAAAAACGAACGAAAACATACGAAAACGTATGAAAACGGATGTAGACGGGCGAAAACATAAGAAAACAGACAAAAACGTATGAAAACGGACGAAAACGTATATAAACGTATGAAAACGGACAAAACGTATGAAAACAGAAGAAAACGTATAAAAACGAACGAAAACGTTTGAAAACGGATGAAAACGTAAAAATGGACGACAACAAACAAAAACGTTTGAAAAGAGACGGAAATATAAAAAAAATGGACGAAAAAAAAGACATGGACTTAGGTTTTCATATTTAATCTTAGGTTAATTCCCACCATTAGATCAAACTAGATGGATGATGGAGATTTGTCTCTTGATAAGCACCACAATAAAAGTAAGCATTTGAACTTTTTCTCTTTCTTTTAGTACGACTTGTTATGCAAACTTGTTATTAGAGTATGGGGAGTCATAACACCATTTGGGTGTTAACACCATGCCACGTCAGCGACACATCATCTCAGCACCAAATAACATAACACCAAAAACACCAGGAAATCATAACACCAAATAACACCACTTTTTACAACTTTACAAATTCTACCCTAAACAAATTCATTTATTAAACATTCAAACATTTTATTAATAAAACTTAAACATTACAATACGAAATGTTAAGACTTGTAAATTCATCTTGTAACACTAATTAACAAAAAGTTTGTTAATTTCGTGTAGACTATATCCCAGTCAATAACCATTAACATAAAAATTTGGCAACAAAGCCCATCTGCTAGCCCATAAATTCCAATAGCACTTAATAGTCATTAAGCCCAAGCTAACCCAATTAGCTAATACCCTAAACTACTCTTCACAAAACACACGGCTCCTCCTTCTCCAACATCACAGTCACCCACTTCTGTCACACCCAAAAACACACGCATCTCACCCTTGTTTCATCATTACAACGAAACACACAAACTTGCTCAAACCGAAACAAAATCACAACATGAAGATATAGATGAAACACAGTTGTATGTTTTTTTCCCCCCACAAACTAGCCGTTATTCACAAGTTACAAGGCGGGGGGTTTGTTTTGCAAAGTCATGAAATGTGAAGACTTGCGTTACAACGCAAGTTATTGCGTTAACGTGGAAGGTAACGCTGGTCCAACGCTGCACAAGAGGAAATGAGTATAACGTGGTAACGTGCGTTATTTTGTTGCCACATAGGAATAACGCCGGGGAGGCGTTACCACTCCCCGTGCTCTTACCGCCTCTAAATTTCTATTACTAGTTAGTGTACTTTGTAGGGTTTTATTTATTTATTTAAGAATATACTTTGTAATTAGTTGATGCTGCCTTATTTAGTTACTCCTTATAAAGTACTACGTATAATATCTAAATATTTTTACATGGTGCTATCTTGTTTGTTTTGTCATGCAATCAACTTAAAATCAATATTTAAAATTAGAAAAAGAAAACAAAATACAAGTACGGTAATAATTTCTATTTGTAGGAGTCACCTTTTACACATTCCCGACATTGCTAGCTTTAAAGATAATTCAAGACCTCATAATAGGTTCAACTTACATGATTTACGCTCAAGCCCTCCAAATGATGTCACATAACTTTCTGACTCGAACTCACTAGACGGTCCATTGTTGAAATGGTACAAACTAACACACGGGTTACAAATGCATAATCGATCTAGATCGAGTTCATAAAGGGTATAAAAATACAAGAAACAAACATACATACAACCATACACAACATATCTTATGGTGTGAGATCAATCTTAATAGTGTAAGGGGCTGTTTGATAAACATTATGATTTAGTGCTGAATGATTTAAAAGCTCTGAATGATTTAAAGTCTCTGAATGAAATTGCAACTGATTGAAAATGTGTTGTTTGACGACCGTTTTAAATAGATATTCTGAATGACATAAACTGTTACTTTGTTTTCTTTAAAAAATCAATTTCTTTCTTTAGTTATATAATCATTTTTAACTTTTAATATTTTACATGTAATTTTCTGTTTTGTAATGCAATAATCTACAACGTTTTTACAATAATACAATTCGATGCTATAAATAAACTTTCAAAAAATAATATTTGGCATGCAAAAGGGATGATAAAAATAATATGATAAATAAATACAGTAGATATATGTAGTTGACAATCGATGCTTACTTCATAGTGGCAAATAAACAATAAAATAATGATATAAAAGGTGTTTCAAAGAAGGCATATACGGAAGACTGAGTCATTTTGCATGTTTTTACTGCTGATTGGTTCACCACCTAATGAAACAATTAAGAGCTTTAAAAAAAGTTATCAAACAACAAAGACCACTGACCGAATCAGATTATGACCCATTAGGTGGCTATCAAACGGGGCCAGTGGCCAAAGATTTTTAAAAGAGTGTTGCACAATTATTTTTAATGATTTTGTGTACTAAAGCCGCTCTATAAAGAAATTATTAGGTAAAATTGAGGGTTACACATGACCAAAAAAGACATATTTTATATAAAAAAAAGTTACACTTCGTGACTTAAAATCGAGTGTGGCCCGTTAACACCCGGCTCTCATGTGGGTCCGTCCCTGCTAGTTATATGCTTAATAAGGAGCACATAACACATCTGACACATACAAAAGAAAACCTATACAATGTAGTGAGAAAATGCACATCTTATCTATTACAGTATACTCGTATTAATTTCGATTGAACTGAATCTACATTTAAGCATGTCATTTAAGTATGCCAACCATAAACAACACAAAGCCTAAAACTCAACAACTTAATTAACTACTAAACCACAATACATAACCACCATAACACAATGTAGAACCACACCAGAACAAAGTATAACTTGCAATGCATGCATTATTAGTTTTAGGTCCCCTTTCATTTCAATCAAATCTAAACCACCTTACTTGAATGCAACCATCAACCCACCCCATAATCCTCTATCTCTCTCTTCCCTTATTCTAGATAGAGAAACCTTCTTAACTCGATAAAAAACATCATCAATTCCTTTAAAACCAAATGAAAAGAATGAAATTTGAAACAAACAACACTCAAGTTACATTAATTCAAAAGAAGAGTCAACTTTTTATAAAAATAGCTGTTTGTTTGATATTACTAGGCTTTACATATCGCTTCTATTTTCCAACTCCAGTTATAGTAGTTCGTGATGATGACCGCAAGTCGCGGTCCTCAATGCAGCCCGAGACGGCTGATGAGACACTCCCTGATCACTTCCCGGGTAATAACACCGGAATTTACGAAGGTATATATGTTACTTATCTTTACGTGCATGATCAAATTTTGGTTGTAAATCATATATCTGCATGAGTGCATTTTGATTTAATGAAAGTTAGTTTGGTTATCATAACTCATAAGTGACTAAAAATAGCACTTTACTATGTATCACAAAGAACACTTTTTTTTATTTTATTTTATTTTTTTTTATTATTATTTTTTTATTTTTTATTATTTTTTATTTATTTTTTATTTATTTATTTTTTTATTTTTTATGTTGTAAGGAAATCAATTTTGGGTTAAAGTTTTGCTAATGTATATGTTATAGAATATTTTTATGACAAAAGCAATCGGGTTGACCTTCTAAACAAGGTCCTGATATTAAAAATAGTTAAGGTCAATGTTGAACCAGTTTGACTCTAAAAAGTCAAACTGGACATTTATTTAGGGACGGAGGTAGTAGTAAATTTAAATATATTTAATGAGAACTAAATGCATTTTTTTAAATAAAAGAAAATTGCGTCTGCTAAACATATCTTAACATGTGCTTAATGGCATGTTAAACCCATCATTTAAATACTAGCAGGGTACCCGCGCGTTGCGGCGGCGGGTACTTTGAAATAAAAGTTTCCGGTGAATCATGTATTTTAGTTTATTATGTTCTTTTTGACAATAAATTAACGGATATCAAGAATTTAGTTTAGCTCGTAGCCGTTCGGGCTCGAGCCCGTTTGGCCCGTGCCCGTTCAAGCTCTAGCTCATTTGGCCCGTTGCCCGTTCGGGCTTGAATATTTGTATACTATATTTTATTATTTGTATTAGTCACATTTAATGCAGGAATTGTGTTTAAGTTGGTTGTACAATATGCTTGATACTTTGCTTCTTATGTAAGGGGTGTTTTAATAACTGCATTAATTGTAATTATTAAACAGTTAAGTAATTGACTACATTAAATATCTTGACCATATTAATAGTGCTTTGTATTTTGTATATTAAGCTTTAAGACTTGTAATGTAGTAGAGAAATTATGTGCAAGCTTTTGAATTTCTATAATAAGCAAGCTGAATTTTTAAGTATTTATATTTAAAGAATGCCTTCCTCTATTATAAGATAGTAAGATATGATTGTCGATAATGTTTTGTAATATGAAAGCCACAAGTGATAGATATTTAAAAAAAATCACAAGTGATATTCAGAATATCACCAGTGACATTCAGAAAATCATAAGTGGTATTCTGAATATCAATTGTGATATTCAAAAACATATGAAAACGGACGAAAGCGTAGAAAAACGGATGAATACGTATGAAAATAGACGAAAACATAAGAAAAAAGTGATATTCAGAAAATCACAAGTGATATTCTGAACATCACTTGTAATATTAAGAAACGTAAGAAAATGGACAAAAACGGGCGAATATGTAAAAAAACGTATGAAAGTATGAAAACGGATAAAAACATATGAAAAATAGATGAAAACAAAAGAAAACCGATGAAAACGGACGGAAACGTATGAAAACGAACGAAAACGTAAGAAATCGGACGAAAACGTATGAAAATGGGCGAAAACATAAGAAAATAGATGAAAACGTAAGAAAACGGACGAAAACTTAAGAAAACAGACGAAAATGTATAAAAGTGTAAAAACACATCTAAAAACTGATGAAAACATATGAAAGATGGACAAAAACGAAAGAAAACGGACGAAAATGTATTAAAACGAACGAAAACGGACAAAAACGAACGAAAACATACGAAAACGTATGAAAACGGATGTAGACGGGCGAAAACATAAGAAAACAGACAAAAACGTATGAAAACGGACGAAAACGTATATAAACGTATGAAAACGGACAAAAACGTATGAAAACAGAAGAAAACGTATAAAAACGAACGAAAACGTTTGAAAACGGATGAAAACATAAAAATGGACGACAACAAACAAAAACGTTTGAAAAGAGACGGAAATATAAAAAAATGGACGAAAAAAAAGACATGGACTTAGGTTTTCATATTTAATCTTAGGTTAATTCCCACCATTAAATCAAACTAGATGGATGATGAAGATTTGTCTCTTGATAAGCACCACAATAAAAGTAAGCATTTGAACTTTTTCTCTTTCTTTTAGTACGACTTGTTATGCAAACTTGTTATTAGAGTATGGGGAGTCATAACACCATTTGGGTGTTAACACCATGCCACGTCAGCGACACATCATCTCAGCACCAAATAACATAACACCAAAAACACCAGGAAATCATAACACCAAATAACACCACTTTTTACAACTTTACAAATTCTACCCTAAACAAATTCATTTATTAAACATTCAAACATTTTATTAATAAAACTTAAACATTACAATACGAAATGTTAAGACTTGTAAATTCATCTTGTAACACTAATTAACAAAAAGTTTGTTAATTTCGTGTAGACTATATCCCAGTCAATAACCATTAACATAAAAATTTGGCAACAAAGCCCATCTGCTAGCCCATAAATTCCAATAGCACTTAATAGTCATTAAGCCCAAGCTAACCCAATTAGCTAATACCCTAAACTACTCTTCACAAAACACACGGCTCCTCCTTCTCCAACATCACAGTCACCCACTTCTGTCACACCCAAAAACACACGCATCTCACCCTTGTTTCATCATTACAACGAAACACACAAACTTGCTCAAACCGAAACAAAATCACAACATGAAGATATAGATGAAACACAGTTGTATGTTTTTTTCCCCCCACAAACTAGCCGTTATTCACAAGTTACAAGGCGGGGGGTTTGTTTTGCAAAGTCATGAAATGTGAAGACTTGCGTTACAACGCAAGTTATTGCGTTAACGTGGAAGGTAACGCTGGTCCAACGCTGCACAAGAGGAAATGAGTATAACGTGGTAACGTGCGTTATTTTGTTGCCACATAGGAATAACGCCGGGGAGGCGTTACCACTCCCCGTGCTCTTACCGCCTCTAAATTTCTATTACTAGTTAGTGTACTTTGTAGGGTTTTATTTATTTATTTAAGAATATACTTTGTAATTAGTTGATGCTGCCTTATTTAGTTACTCCTTATAAAGTACTACGTATAATATCTAAATATTTTTACATGGTGCTATCTTGTTTGTTTTGTCATGCAATCAACTTAAAATCAATATTTAAAATTAGAAAAAGAAAACAAAATACAAGTACGGTAATAATTTCTATTTGTAGGAGTCACCTTTTACACATTCCCGACATTGCTAGCTTTAAAGATAATTCAAGACCTCATAATAGGTTCAACTTACATGATTTACGCTCAAGCCCTCCAAATGATGTCACATAACTTTCTGACTCGAACTCACTAGACGGTCCATTGTTGAAATGGTACAAACTAACACACGGGTTACAAATGCATAATCGATCTAGATCGAGTTCATAAAGGGTATAAAAATACAAGAAACAAACATACATACAACCATACACAACATATCTTATGGTGTGAGATCAATCTTAATAGTGTAAGGGGCTGTTTGATAAACATTATGATTTAGTGCTGAATGATTTAAAAGCTCTGAATGATTTAAAGTCTCTGAATGAAATTGCAACTGATTGAAAATGTGTTGTTTGACGACCGTTTTAAATAGATATTCTGAATGACATAAACTGTTACTTTGTTTTCTTTAAAAAATCAATTTCTTTCTTTAGTTATATAATCATTTTTAACTTTTAATATTTTACATGTAATTTTCTGTTTTGTAATGCAATAATCTACAACGTTTTTACAATAATACAATTCGATGCTATAAATAAACTTTCAAAAAATAATATTTGGCATGCAAAAGGGATGATAAAAATAATATGATAAATAAATACAGTAGATATATGTAGTTGACAATCGATGCTTACTTCATAGTGGCAAATAAACAATAAAATAATGATATAAAAGGTGTTTCAAAGAAGGCATATACGGAAGACTGAGTCATTTTGCATGTTTTTACTGCTGATTGGTTCACCACCTAATGAAACAATTAAGAGCTTTAAAAAAAGTTATCAAACAACAAAGACCACTGACCGAATCAGATTATGACCCATTAGGTGGCTATCAAACGGGGCCAGTGGCCAAAGATTTTTAAAAGAGTGTTGCACAATTATTTTTAATGATTTTGTGTACTAAAGCCGCTCTATAAAGAAATTATTAGGTAAAATTGAGGGTTACACATGACCAAAAAAGACATATTTTATATAAAAAAAAGTTACACTTCGTGACTTAAAATCGAGTGTGGCCCGTTAACACCCGGCTCTCATGTGGGTCCGTCCCTGCTAGTTATATGGTTAATAAGGAGCACATAACACATCTGACACATACAAAAGAAAACCTATACAATGTAGTGAGAAAATGCACATCTTATCTATTACAGTATACTCGTATTAATTTCGATTGAACTGAATCTACATTTAAGCATGTCATTTAAGTATGCCAACCATAAACAACACAAAGCCTAAAACTCAACAACTTAATTAACTACTAAACCACAATACATAACCACCATAACACAATGTAGAACCACACCAGAACAAAGTATAACTTGCAATGCATGCATTATTAGTTTTAGGTCCCCTTTCATTTCAATCAAATCTAAACCACCTTACTTGAATGCAACCATCAACCCACCCCATAATCCTCTATCTCTCTCTTCCCTTATTCTAGATAGAGAAACCTTCTTAACTCGATAAAAAACATCATCAATTCCTTTAAAACCAAATGAAAAGAATGAAATTTGAAACAAACAACACTCAAGTTACATTAATTCAAAAGAAGAGTCAACTTTTTATAAAAATAGCTGTTTGTTTGATATTACTAGGCTTTACATATCGCTTCTATTTTCCAACTC
>LBNU01025169.1:50144-102596 GCA_014162995.1 Artemisia annua
ATAGAAATTTTTTATGACAAAGCAATCGGGGTTGACCTTCCTAAACAAGGTACCTGATATCAGGGTATCTAGTTCCACAAAGGTCCTTATATATATATATATAATACGGTATTATATATAAATATATATATTAGATTTGTATATATATATATATATATATATATATATATATATATATATATATATATATATAAAAGATCTCACGACTGCTTTAGGAGGGATACGATCATCCAAGTCAAACTAGCGTAAGTAAGATCGAGAAGATGAGCTGAATCGGCCAATTGGCAGGCCTCCTTAGGGTCACTATACTGCCAAAAGAAAACATACTAGATAGAGCATATTATTTTAACGGGGGTAACCCTTTTACCCAAAAAGACTAGATAGAGCATAGTCTTTTAAGCCCCACGCTGGGGTTTTGGGAGGGACAAGCTGCCCTGGTAGCCAGCCCATTTTTATCTTCCGACATGTGGAGCGAGAAGTTTGGGATATGTTTGGTGTTTAATGTCATTTTTTGGTAGTAGGAAGGGGGAATTGGCCCAAAAATTAGATAGGAAATTTATTCTATACGTAATGATTTGAAAGGGCCATGATAGTACTCATTTATTGCTTAAAACAACACAGTACAGTAGTTATTGTTACAATTGAGTTTTGTATGCAAAACCTTTTTCTTCAGAAATTAAATACATAGGTAACAATCTTATATAATGCTTTTAGTTCTTATGGCATCATTTACAAATCACTATAGCATAACAATGTATGAAGTCTATTGATATACAAGTCATTATAGATACTTTATTTGACGTTTTAGGCTCAACGGAATGTGATATATTCACTGGAGAATGGGTAAGGGATCTGACTGGTCCATGGTACACCAACCGCACCTGCAGTGGCATTCAGCAACATCAAAACTGTATGATGAATGGTCGGCCTGATACAGATTACATATACTGGCGTTGGAGCCCTTTCGAATGTAAGTTACCCGCATTCGACCCCAAAATGTTTCTTCATTTCATGAGGAATAAATCAATGGCGTTCATTGGTGATTCAATCTCACGTAATCAGGTGCAGTCGTTGTTCTGCATTCTTTCTCAGGTACAAGTCTCTTGACCATATTCTTTTGGGTGCCCATTTTGTTAAAAACCGTTGTTCTTGACACTTAAGGGGTGTGTGGATGTGCACTATAAGTCGTTTCTTTAACTAATGCAACTTGTAGTAATAATTAGCATTTTGAGTTTGGATAAAGTGTTGCTGGTTCTAATTGTATGATTATTTAGGCTAGATAGTAACTTACCATGGCCACAAAACTGTTTATTTAAGAACAAGCCTCATTTTTACCCAAGTATCATCGCCAAAAATAGTATCGATAAAATATAAGTACGTTGAAATGATAGTGAGCAAACTGCACCCATCTTTAAATGATAATTATCAAACTATTTACAATCTTGAAAAATATTTTCATAATCTAGAGTCATTAATTAATCGCATATTCAGTTTCGTGACGCTCTGCAAATGAGCACATCCAAAAATAAAACACACCTATTAATACAAGTACTGATCCTATGTCTTATAATGTACTTCCAGGTTGAAGAACCAGTCGAGGTGTACCACGATGAGGAGTACAGAAGCAAGAGATGGGTCTTTGAGTCAAATAATTTCACACTTTCAGTAATTTGGTCACCTTTTCTCACAAAAGCAAAGATATTTGAGGACAATGACGGGCATTCCTCAGGCGCAGTACAGCTCCATCTTGATGAGCTCGACCCAGTTTGGGTCGATGAATTCAGTAACTTCAATTACATAATGATTGGAGGTGGAAAATGGTTCTTGAAAGCTGCAATATACTATGAAAACAACACAATAATCGGATGCCATAACTGTAACAAAGCGAATATATCTGAGGTTTCTTTCTATCATGCATATCGGAAAGCAATCCGCACAGTTCTCAATTTCATCAAAAAATCTGACCATGAATTATTCGCGTTTTTAAGGACAACAACACCCGACCATTTTGAGAACGGTGAATGGAACACTGGAGGATATTGTAACAGGACGGTTCCATTTAAAAACGGAGAGATTAATATGGGGGATATAGATATGTTAATGAGAGATATCGAGTTGGAAGAATATGAGAATGCTAAAGAGGGTATGTATGGGCCGGTTTTGAGATTGTTTGATACGACCCGTTTGTCGTTATTGAGACCTGATGGTCATCCTGGCCCGTACCGTGTGTTCCATCCGTTTGATGGGAATGATGGAAATGTGAAAGTGCAGAATGATTGTTTGCATTGGTGCTTGCCCGGCCCGATAGATTCATGGAACGACTTGATCATGAATCTATTGCTCCGTGGTTGACAAGCACCAAATAAAACAGAAACAAAATATAAAGGGAATCGACGTAGATGGTGCTGAAAACGCTACGTTTGCGAATATATTGTTTCATAAATTTTTGGATTTCTCATCTTTCGTTTGTAGCACTTTGTCTTTATTTTTTATTCATTGACATGAAACAATACAATGTTCAATGCAATTGGTTTCTACCAAAGAACACAAAATTGAAATTTGTTCAAGAGCGTTAATTTAAACTGATTAATAGATCAAATGACTGGAGAATACTGAAGGCCTTGTAGCCTAACGATACCTCGTGTATATAGTGTGTGACATCTGAAAATGCTTCTCAACTAAATTGTTGTTAATTGGTTCAAGTTCCGTCTTAGAAATTTGTTATAAAGTTGTGAAGTATATAGTGTGAGAGAGGTAGTCATTTTTTCAGAGGATCATTGAAGGAGGTCTCATGCTCTCAATGATTCTTATTTTGGATGATGCAAATAATAAAAAAGACATTATTTGACAAACCATTAGCCGAAAATGATCATATGCAATTTTACCACCTTTGACAGGTATGGAAAAGTTTAATATACAGTTCATGAATTGCGAATGTTACCATATCCATGTTAGAATTCTGTTTCTTTTGCTACAAGAAGTACTAGAACTAAAAGGACAATTACTTTCTATTTCTAAAAGTAAGTAATCTCTCTATATACAATATAAAATACATCGTAATTGTATTGTGACGACTTACCTACAACCCCTTCGAGTTTATGGTAGACTTCTAACTCTGAAGGACCCAAAAAACGGCATGACTATAAGAAAAATACGGATAACATAAACCAAAACTGTGTCAGATAGTCATTTCATTTTCATCTAATCAATTGATGACACGCTGCCTAATTAGTGTCGATATCATTTTCATCACATAAGAATCACAAACCATGAGTGATATTACACTTGTGGTTTGTCAGCCGATATGATGGCAACCTTCAAACCCTGATCAAACACATATGTCATTTTGATATCATCATTTTCTAAGAAAATAAGAACCATACTGGCCTGTAGTATCGATATAATCAAGACTTCTAGCAAACAGTGTCACTATTTGTAACTGCTTTCTAGTTGATATATGATCATTTGCATATATGAGATTTTTAAGTGAAGCTTCAAGCTAGTAACTTTATTAAGTACACAAAAACTACATGAAAATTATTTTATACTTCCATGGTTAGAATTCTAACATACTCGGTCGTCAATCTTGTATGAAAAAAAATAAAAAAAAAAATAAAAATACATTAACTATTGGAATACTACATGTTATTATTATTATTATTATTGAATGACAAATTTTACAAATTACACCAACTATATCATATATATATGTGACAAATAACATATCATACATGTCTTCAATAAGACTTAAACGACAACCTCCTAATTAATTGATCACTCAAATACCAGTACGCGAAAAATCTTTGATACCATACTAACTAATGGTATAAATACCAAAGCTAATGTACAAGTCAACATTGCAGTGAATGGGTCATTTGGCAATAAAACAGTAACCAGTGAAGAGTTGACTTCTGAAGCAAATGGTCAAAGAAGAAGCTGCTATGTTTCTCCTCATTGTATCAAGCATCAAAGCCACTTAACCAAATGTGATGTAATTGTATAGTTAGACAGTTAAGCTGTTAGTCACCATCTGTTAGTTTAGCATTTTACACCTTTCATTGTTGTATCAGTATAAATACTTGATGTACTAGTTCATTTCTAATTAATTGCAATAAACACATTTTACAACTCAAGTCATGATTCTCTCATTTTGTTATATGGTATCAGAGCTGACCTGAAAGGTCCTCTACCATCATCATCAACTGTCATAACAAACCACCATAACAGGCAGTTGACCACCCTAACAAACTTTGACCATCATTTTTCAACAAACTTTCCCTCCAAAATTCCGCCATAACCAAACCTTCAAAATTCTTCAAAGAACACACCAAATCACCATCCAAATTCATCAAACTCATCACTGAATCATCCAAACAACATTTTAGATTCAAGATCATCATCAAATCACATCAAATCACTCAAAAACACATCAAATCATGACAACTTTATCACCTGAATCAAGTAACACCAATGAAGATACAAACTCAGTGAATCATCCTTTATTTCTTCATCAGAATGATCATCCAGGGCTTATCTTGATCTCCAAGAAGCTAACTGGTTCAGAAAACTACAGTACATGGAGAAGATCTATTATGATTGCTCTTAATGCCAAGAACAAGATGAAAATCATCACAAATGAGTATCAAGAACCTGCTGCAGATTCACCATTGAGAGCTTTGTGGGAGAGAAACAATGATATGATCATATCATGGATCTTGAATACTGTAACTGATCAAATAAGCAACAATCTCAGTTTTGTGCATTCAGCAGCAGCTTTATGGCAAGAACTCAAGGAACATTACTCACAACTTGATGGCCACAGGATTTATCAACTCACCAATGAAATCACTCAACTAAAACAAGCAAATTGCTCCATTGAAGTGTATTACCAGAAATTGAAGGGCTTATGGGATGAAATTGATGCACTTGAGGCTCCTTACATGTGTACTTGTAACTGTGTATGTCCTAATGGTAGACTCAATGGTGCAAGAGAGACAAGGAAAAGGTTGTTACAGTTCTTGATGGGGTTAGATGAGTGTTTCTCTAATGTCAGGGGACAAATTCTCCTAATGCAACCCATGCCTAATGCAGCAAAAGCATACACAATGTTGAGACAGGAAGAGAAACAAAGGGAGACAGTCACACCCAAGTATCTCACACCCAAAGTGATGAATACTTTCACCAATCCCAAACAATCAAACACCACCAACAATGCTTCTCAAAACAGGCAAACAAGACCTCAAACCAATACAAACACCAGAAGAAGCAGTTTCAAACCAGGTGTTATATGTGGTAATTGTCATAAAGAGGGACATTATCAGAGTGAGTGTTATCAGTTAGTAGGCTATCCTGTTGGTCACCCCTTACATGGGAAGTTTAAGCCAGGAACAAGTGGTCAAAACAGCAGAACAACTAACTACAAGCAAAGGTCAGTGAATGCAGTAACTGGACAAGTTGGTCAGGATACAAGTGGTGCAGCAGAGTCAAACACAAGTGGGGCACAACCTGATGATGCAGTGTATGCAAAGATGGATTCACTACAAAACCAGCTGAACCAGGTCATGATGATGCTACAAAACTCACAAGGTCAGTGTGATCCTAAACTCTTAGCTGTAGGAAGATATTTGTTTGTAGCTTCTTGTGTATCATTGTTCAAAGATGCTTGGGTAGTAGATAGTGGAGCCACAGACCATATATGTATTGCCTTACACCTCATGTTTAACATTATTCAATGCACCATACCCATCATAGTATCCTTACCAAATGGCCACACAGTTACAGTTACCACCATTGGATCAGTACAAGTGAAACCAAACCTTATTCTCCACAATGTATTATACATACCATCCTTTGCCTACAATTTACTCTCAGTGAGTCAAATCACCAAAACAACCAATGTGTCAGTCATCTTTAACCATGCCACTTGTATATTTCAGGGCAACAACAAGAAGATTGCCCATGGAATCCACTCTGATGGGCTTTACATCATTCAGCCAGAGAATCTCCAAACACCTTCTCATGCAAAACCTTCAAACATCTTTCCTACTGTATTGTCTCATAGTAGCAACTTGCATTTGTGGCATGCTAGGCTTGGTCATCCTTCAACTCATGTAATCAAACAAATAAAAGAGTTGCCTAGTTTTACTGTTGATGAATCAAAGTTACATTGTACTATTTGTCCCATTGCCAAACAAACAGCTTTGCCTTTCACAACTAGTATCTCACATGCTCAAAACATATTTGATTTAATACATGTTGATACTTGGGGACCTTACAAACACACAACTCTCAACAACTGCAAGTACTTCCTTACCATTGTGGATGACTGCTCTAGAGCCACATGGACTTTCCTACTACCAAACAAACACCATGTCACCTCCACCATTAAGCATTTCTGCTATTATGTCACCACACAGTTTAATACACATATCAAAATACTTAGAAGTGACAATGGCACAGAGTTTACTAATACCACATTAACCACATTCTTTCAAGAAAAAGGTATAATTCATCAAACATCTTGCCCAAACACCCCTCAACAAAATGGCAGGGCTGAAAGGAAACACAAACATTTGCTAGAAGTTGCTAGATCACTACACTTTCAGGCCAAATTTCCCATTCATCTCTGGGGATACTGTCTTATGGCAGCAACCTACCTAATCAACAGACTTCCATCAAAAACCTTGAACAACAAGTCACCCTATGAAATATTACACCAAAAACCACCTGACCTCACAAACCTCAAAGTAATTGGTTGTCAAGCCTATGCCAGTATTCACACACCTGACAAATTCAATGCCAGAGCCATTCCATCTATTTTTCTTGGCTACCCTCAGCACCAAAAAGGCTATCTTCTTTTAGCACAAGACACCAAAAAGATTTTTGTGAGCAGACATGTAACCTTCTTTGAACATATCTTCCCATTTCATTCATCCACACCCTATTACACACCTCAACCAGATTCCTTCACCTCAAATCACATATTCTATCCATCACCACCCACTCAATCCAATACTCAACCTTCTTCTCCTCCCACTAAAACAGAACATAGTGACCCTCAACCAACCAGTCCTACATCCTCAGATCACTCAACCAATACACCTATCAATTCATCTAATACACCCTCTTCAACAACTACACCACAAACCTCTTCAGAACCTATCTCCACATCAATACCAAACATCACACCAGCTTCTTCAACATCACTTTCTCCACCACCACCTTCACCACCACCACCACCACCACCACCACCAAGGAAATCAAACAGAAACAGAACAACATCCACAAAACTCAAAGGTTTTCAATTTTATAAACCTTCTACAGCAAACTCCACTTTTTCAAAACATCACACCTCTAACTTTATTAACTATCATAACATTCAAAATTCACAAGTCTTACACTTAATTAATTCCATTCAACATGAAACTGAACCTACTTCTTATACTCAAGCATCTAAGAACCCTAAGTGGCAAGTAGCTATGAATAATGAAGTTTCTGCACTAGAGAAAAATCACACTTGGGAGTACACTACTCTTCCACCAAACAAACAGGCCATAGGGTACAAATGGGTATATAGAATTAAATATAATGCTGATGGTTCTGTTGAGAAATATAAGGCCAGGTTGGTTGCAAAAGGTCACACTCAAATAGAAGGTGTGGATTTCACTGAGACTTTTGCTCCTGTTGCAAAGATGGTGACAGTAAGGACTCTCTTAGCAGTCTCCTCTATCAACAACTGGATTGTCCATCAACTTGACATCAACAATGCTTTTCTTCATGGTGACCTTGATGAAGAAGTATACATGAAAGTACCCACTGGCTACAACAAAGATCTCCCACCCAACACAGTCTGCAGGCTCAAAAAGTCTCTATATGGTCTCAAGCAAGCTAACAGACAGTGGTTTATCAAGCTTACAACCTTTCTACTTAAAGCTGGTTTCACTCAAAGTCATGCAGACACATCTCTTTTCACTTATTACAAAGGCACAGACACACTCATTCTTCTAATCTATGTGGATGATATTCTTCTAGCTAGTAATAATCTTACACTTCTCCAAGATATTAAGACTCAGCTAGATCATACCTTCACTATCAAAGACCTTGGTCCTCTACATTACTATCTTGGCATTGAGTTCTTAAGAAACAAAAAGGGTATCATCATGTCACAAAGAAAATATGCTTTGGACTTAATTGAGTGTGCAAATCTGCAGAATGACAAACCAGCCAAAACACCACTTGATTCAAGGAAGAAGCTTACTTATACAGATGGAGAACCCTTACCAGACCCTACTCAATACAGAACTCTAGTTGGAAAACTCATCTATCTCACCATTAGCAGGCCAGACATTGCTTTTGCTGCTCATCTTCTCAGTCAATTCACTCAAAATCCTCACACAAGTCATCTAGAGGCCTTACACAGAGTTATCAAATACATTAAACTAAGTCCAGGTCAAGGTTTAATCTTTCCAAAAGACAATACATTCACTCTACATGCCTACTGTGACAGTGACTGGGCTAATTGTCCATTTTCTAGAAGATCAATCTCTGGTTTTGGTATCTACTTGGGTTCTAGTCTACTCTCATGGCATTCCAAGAAACAACCTGTTGTCTCAAGATCATCAACAGAGGCTGAGTATAGAGCTTTGGCAGATTGTTCTTGTGAAATTACTTGGCTATGTTCACTTCTGAAGGACCTCAAAGTTTCTGTCCCACAACCAGTGAGAATACTTTGTGACAACATCTCAACCATAGCTCTTGCTTCTAATCCAGTGCAACATGCAAGAACTAAACATATAGAATTGGATTGTCATTTTGTCAGAGACAAAATCAAGGCTGGAAAGATTATTATCTCATATATACCCACAACCCAACAAGCTGCAGACATATTTACAAAAGCTCTCCCAACCTACCCATTTCATCAGTGTATATCCAAGTTGGGCATGTGTGAGCCCTACACACTGCCAACTTGTGGGGGGGATAATGGTATAAATACCAAAGCTAATGTACAAGTCAACATTGCAGTGAATGGGTCATTTGGCAATAAAACAGTAACCAGTGAAGAGTTGACTTCTGAAGCAAATGGTCAAAGAAGAAGCTGCTATGTTTCTCCTCATTGTATCAAGCATCAAAGCCACTTAACCAAATGTGATGTAATTGTATAGTTAGACAGTTAAGCTGTTAGTCACCATCTGTTAGTTTAGCATTTTACACCTTTCATTGTTGTATCAGTATAAATACTTGATGTACTAGTTCATTTCTAATCAATTGCAATAAACACATTTTACAACTCAAGTCATGATTCTCTCATTTTGTTATACTAACGACTATTATAACATCAAATGTTATAAAAAATAAGAATATAACATAGTATAAATATAAACTTGTAACAGATGTAAGCTTAATCTAAAAATTAATGTTATAGAAAAGTCTATTTATACTGTATTATTTTCTTCTTCTTCTTTATGATGTCTAATTGTTCATATGCATGTGGTCTCCTTTGTCGCCATCTTCTAGAGAAATGTTGACACGTTTGTGGTTCAAGCTTCAACCAGAAAGAAATTACAAACATTAAACATGTGTTGCTACTACTGTACTTATCACTGGTCCATGTTAACCCGCAACTCATATGGACTCTCTTAAGGTGGTATTATTTTTATTTATTTATTTTTTTAATTTTTAGTTACTTGAAATTATTAAACACAGGAAAATATTGGTAGTTGATCCTTCTTAATTGGATAATTTCACATGCATGTAATCCTCCATTGAGGCATTGAGTGTGAACCGTGTAACCTTTTGTAATTAAAGGGTCGTGGTTAAGGCATTGTCTGAATCACATGCATCAGCATTAGGTACGCTTTCTTGCCAAAAATTCTCTCATGGAAAATCTATGCATACAACATATACATGCATCACTGGTGGAGCCATATAATCAATAAAGAAGACGAAACTATTAATACATCTCTATGAGAACTAATGAATATACGATATTAGAGTGTGTAAACACATTTGTCCACACAAATGTTCCGAAAGATCGATGACTAAACCTAATAGTCTTTTACTCCTTGTACGTTCATGTAGTTACATAACAAGATCAGAAAGCATCATGTGTATGCTATATGAACTATATCTAAACCAATTTGTAAGCAATTACATATCAGATCGATTTTAGGATTGATCAATTTATGTAAACAAAATTTGGTCTTTGACGAAGAGACACCAAGCCAAATGGAAAAACATAGAACACCCAACTGCTCCCGATGCAATTAAAGCAAAGAACTGGGGACCATATAGCTTTGGGCATTTAGCTTAAGAATTTTGAAAAGCTTTAGGCCTATATTTTTCGTCTTATGAATTTTTCAAGTTGAGCTTATGATTTATTCAAGGTCATAAACTACACTTATCCATCTCCCATTCAACATAGCTCCTCTTGAGGTACAATTCTCTGTTTTTTCATTAATGAAATTACTATATTTGTAAGTTCTAAATACTTATTCAGTTATGTGTCGAATCACGATATAACATGTTTGATTGATTGAATTGAACATGGATTAAGTAATTTCTTTTCGTGTGTGCGTCGTTTTCTGATCATTTATGGATGGGTCTTGATGTGTGAATTTATCTAGTGGGTCAGGTCATACAATGTGGACACAACAAAGATTTTCAGGAACTAACTCATGTATTTTCAAAGTTACATTTACAAGCCTTCTATACATGTCATGCATGTGTGTGATTGTCGTAATAAACTCACTATTTATCGTATGAAATGCCTTAAAATACCTTCCTGTATAAGAACTAGATACAATTCTCTTTAGAGATTTTAATTATCAATTAAAAAAATATATCAAATCTATACACTTTTTTCTCCGCACTTTTAAAATATTGCCTAAAATTTTAGAGGAAATGATTTCTATTTACTTTATCATAAAAAAGATTCGCTTGATTTAATGTAATTTGATATATAAATTTGACCATGAACCCTTGGACAGACAGTAAACTTAATCAAGGAGTGATTGTTAGAGGATAAGAAGAATAATTGAATAAACTAGGGAATAATGGCTGGAGATTAGCAAGTTGAACATAGACTAATGTTTAATTATTCTTAGGACACGTACAGGGAGTAATACTCATACCAAGCACTAGGTTTTTCAGCATCTACTGTTAGTCTAATTATGCGATGACTTTATTTTTATTCTTCCATCTGTACTTGGATTTTAAGCATATATGAACTGGAACATGTTACAACTTAATGTTGTTACAGAATATACGTCACGACCAAACCTTTGATCTCCACATGTTATGTTATGTGTCGGTATGATGTCATTATAAACATCACTATTTATGTTCCGAAACTATCTAAATACGTGTGTATCTATCTATTTATATAATAAAAGAATTATATCATTTCAGAGTATTTTTGCAAAACCCTTCTCATTGAAAAAAAAATTGGGCCAATAGGAGAGCTTGATTTTGCCACGTAGGCGAAATTGAGCGATGTGATTGGTTAATTAAAAGTCAAAATTGAATCTAATTTGGTGCAAAATTTCGTTATACAAAGCATGATTATGAGAAAAACAAACAAACGCAGGGGGTTGATGGTAATTATTTAATTTACAGGGGTACAAATGTAATAACTTAAAAACAGAAACGGGGAGGCATGTTCTATCAAATCATAACTTTACTTCAAATGCAAATCTTCTGAGAAACCTTTGTGGTGAAAAGTGAAAACAGATTTTTATGACAAAACTGATTCGGGGTAATTACAATTAACTTCGTTACCTATTGATCCAGGTAATTAATCTTCTACCTATTGATTTATCTACTGATTTATATTAATTATTGACTTATTGATATATGTATTGATTGTTTTTATTTTTTTGAAGGAGATTAAGTTATGGGTTTGTGCTTTAATTTTAATGCTCGAAAACAATTGTTGTAATATCAGTTTGTAGTTATACCTATTGAAAATTTTATGGTAGTTTTGTTAATTAATATTTTGTTCCCAAAAATTAATATGAGTTTGTAGTGGTATTTAGGTATAAAATTGTTGAATCATGAAGAACAAGAACCCTATCACAAAACCTTAACCTTTACTTGAACAAAGAAGATATTTGAAGAACCCACATCATTGGAATCATTGTATCCGACTATATGAAAACCCTAAATCAAAATCGACTGACCAAATTCCATCAATCAAGTTATGGGGACACAAATTAAGTTTTGCCAAAAGTCAGGTAAGGGTTTTCAGTCCTTGATTTATATATTGATTATGATATATTTAAGCAGTACTTATAGATGCACATGTCTGTAAGTTTAACCATGTTGAGAGATTATAGGACATGGCACCTGGATATTGGTAATGGCAACCTAAGATTACCTTAAACCAAAGTTTATAAAAACTCTAATGTTTTCTGTAGTATTATACTTGGTACCCTTTATCAATAACTGTATAGATGTCAAAAAAAGACACAACCCACCCATTCGAATTTGGTTTTGAAAGGGTTTGTTCTAACCACTAAAGCTTGCAGGTCCGTTTCATCACACATTTATAAACTGAAGAGCTAGAGAAGCTTGCAGGTCCGTTGCTTGCAGACATGTGACACTTTTGAAAGGACTTAATGCGTGGTATGGGCAATGATTGCCAAGGGACAACTGAGCCTCGATATGGGTGACAGCATAAGTGGTAAAGGAATGATCCAGGTACCCAACCCGACCTATTTAAGCCAGTATCAAAATGTCTGATATATATTGTTTTGTTGTTGTTTGGTTTCTTTTTGTTGGAAGTAATATATCGGCATTTCAAAAAGTATATATATATATATCTGATACATGATATATCTGTACCGATTGAAAGAGTTGGACAATAAGTGTTGACGATTCAACCCAACTCATTTGGACCCCTGTTTAAATATGTCCGTTTTGACCCGTTACGCAACCTACTACCGGTTCTTAACTTCCTTCAGTGTCTGTTATTGGTTTTCAGGGAGTGTCTGCAATCGAGTTTATTGCATCCAAATGAGAAGAAGTCTGTTGCACCTGTTGAGTTGTGCCTCATTTGAAAGACATTGTACAAGATACTAATAAAGAGGTAACTTCTTTTGTAAACATAAGTTTGTAAGTTTTGAGACATAAGTTGGTTCGATTGTGTGTTTGGTAGGAACTAGGATATACGACTAGATTTGTGCTTAGTTACATGGGAAAGTACTGGAATTTATGATATATTCATGTTTATTGATATGATATTGTGCTTACTTTTCTTATTAAACTGATTTGGCAGGTGTTTTGTTATGTGAAAAATCAAAGTTGAATTATGTGTTAGATCATTTGTAGGTGTTTAAAATTAATTATACAAGAGTGATAAATTACCTTTGATCATTATGTGTTTTTGTCTACTTCTATGCCATTTACATGATGTTTGGATGTGCCTTTTGAAAGTGATTATGTATTACTGAATTACTATAATCATAATATAATGCATGGGATAGTCCTTGAAAAGTCTTAACATCGATGCCCACTTAGAGTGGCAAATATGGAAATACTCAAATACATGAGCTGGACATTGCCTTTATAAAGTTTTGCCCATTATAATGTGAACACCCAAAAGTCACTGTAACAACCTGAGGTGCCATTTTTAGACCCAGTTACTTACTATTGGATCGGTTGGAGATATGTTTTTATCTTTAACGAGTCAAATGTGCAATTAAAAGTTAGCTTGAAAGGTCGAAAGTCACCTATAATGTATTTTTAATTCATAAAACCTTCTAAACTGTCTAATATACAGAATTAACTTTCTATCATGTAGCTATTTTGTGTTCTCTTTTGACAGAATGACATGTCTGCAAAAAGGATAAAGGTGGTGGGTTTGATGCTATATTCGCCCAAGTTAACTATAACGTTGTCATCATTTATATTTGGTGGGGCAGAAGGTGGTCACTTTCTGTACAGATATTATTCACATATCACCTAAAATAGTTTTTCTGTATGTAGATCTGCCACCATTTGACTATAGTAAAAATATTAAGCATCTATTGGTACTATTCATTAGTTATGGCTAAGCGAACCACTAATTAGCATGTTAGCTAAGTCCAGTGATTAACGAACATTTGAAGCCCCCTTACAAGGTATCTATATCTATGTAATGTTATTTTTTCGTATTAATTCTCGAATATTGTTTTATACGAATACATTAGCACTACTGTGTTGCCCAATCCTGTCTATTCTAGATACACGCTAAAAGCGGAAACGATGGCATTTACATTAGTGCATACATGTAGCGATTTGAACACCTTTTCTTATAGAGGGGTCGATATGGTTTATTTGTTTGACTAAACTGCATCTTAAGATTCCAGGCCGAATTAAATAAGAAAATAGTTTTAGCTATTAACAGCATATTTATTTAAAGTATATGGGTATGTATGTTTTTATGTGTTTCGGGTAAAGCGATATTGTTTTTTAACCATACCGGAATAACCCATTAATTAAACAACCTATTACTTGTGTCTACAGATCGACAATCAGGTGATGATGAAGCAATGGCTTTAGGCCTTTAGGTGAAATGTTTATATAACAACTCTTGAATATTGCTTGCCACCAACTAGCGGTTGGGGTTTGTGTATTGACAGACTTGATATGTTGCTCACCCCGTTCACTAAATATCAAGGTTTGTTCATTTCAATTTTTCTAATATTTTATTACTCAATTCATTATGAGTTTTTATTGGTACTTAAGCATTTAATACAGATGCAAGTGAAATAATAATCATATCAAGTGGGATGCTTTGCAGATGGTGTTCCTGTCAAGGTGGTTGGTTTTACAACTTTTTCGTTTATGCAGGAAATGAATAGACGAAGTAGTTCATATCAGTCATCATTCATAAAACTGAGCCTTTTCGCTAGCTGTGTGTGTGAATGCTTTCTACTTAATGAGGAAAGTCTATAGGATTAGAATAGCAAGATATTTCTTTCAATATAAAACGAAACTATGACGCTGTAAGCATTCTAATTCAAGTTAAGCAACTGATGACCAATTTAAACATGTTCGACCCATTTTACTTTTTATTCTTTTGTATTGTATTTTGTAAATAGGAAGTGCATTTAATAAGTTTACAAAACTATAGGATCAATATAGCAATATATCTCTTTAGATATAAAACGAATCTATAACGCTATAAGAATTCTAATTCAAGTTTAGCAACTGATGACCAATTTAAATGTATTCGGCCGATTTAAGTTTTAGCTAATTTTCTATATTTACTGTTATTAATAAAGCAAAACTTGCAATTGACTCATTTAATATAAGTGGTATAAAATGACAACTCTAATCGGCACGAATGTATTTGAACGAGAAGTTGAAGGATGCGTGTTATATGTTGTGGTAACTTCTGGTTTGGATGGGGTTTTATCAAGATCAGTTTAAAATGCTTGCGATTTCTTCATTTGCTTTAACTACATAAGTTCTCTTTTCTTTTAGAATGCACTTTACCTCTTGCCTTGAAACTTGACTTTATACATGCAACAGGTATATCATTGTACAACAACGATATGGAGTTAAGAATCAAACATTAAACATCGTATTGAAAACACATATACAAAAGATCTCCTATTCTTAGTCCAACAAGTAATATCATTTACGACAAGTTATATTGTTTGTTTTTTTAGTCGATATTAATACATAATTATAAAACNGTTTGTGTATTGACAGACTTGATATGTTGCTCACCCCGTTCACTAAATATCAAGGTTTGTTCATTTCAATTTTTCTAATATTTTATTACTCAATTCATTATGAGTTTTTATTGGTACTTAAGCATTTAATACAAATGCAAGTGAAATAATAATCATATCAAGTGGGATGCTTTGCAGATGGTGTTCCTGTCAAGGTGGTTGGTTTTACAACTTTTTCGTTTATGCAGGAAATGAATAGACGAAGTAGTTCATATCAGTCATCATTCATAAAACTGAGCCTTTTCGCTAGCTGTGTGTGTGAATGCTTTCTACTTAATGAGGAAAGTCTATAGGATTAGAATAGCAAGATATTTCTTTCAATTTAAAACGAAACTATGACGCTGTAAGCATTCTAATTCAAGTTAAGCAACTGATGACCAATTTAAACATGTTCAACCCATTTTACTTTTTATTCTTTTGTATTGTATTTTGTAAATAGGAAGTGCATTTAATAAGTTTACAAAAACTATAGGATCAATATAGCAATATATCTCTTTAGATATAAAACGAATCTATAACGCTATAAGAATTCTAATTCAAGTTTAGCAACTGATGACCAATTTAAATGTATTCGGCCGATTTAAGTTTTAGCTAATTTTCTATATTTACTGTTATTAATAAAGCAAAACTTGCAATTGACTCATTTAATATAAGTGGTATAAAATGACAACTCTAATCGGCACAAATGTATTTGAACGAGAAGTTGAAGGATGCGTGTTATATGTTGTGGTAACTTCTGGTTTGGATGGGGTTTTATCAAGATCAGTTTAAAATGCTTGCGATTTCTTCATTTGCTTTAACTACATAAGTTCTCTTTTCTTTTAGAATGCACTTTACCTCTTGCCTTGAAACTTGACTTTATACATGCAACAGGTATATCATTGTACAACAACGATATGGAGTTAAGAATCAAACATTAAACATCGTATTGAAAACACATATACAAAAGATCTCCTATTCTTAGTCCAACAAGTAATATCATTTACGACAAGTTATATTGTTTGTTTTTTTAGTCGATATTAATACATAATTATAAAACTTTATGTCAAAACCCCGTGCATGCACGGGTATTATAGCTAGTTGCATAATGAGCCCTTTACAATTCGGCTATAACCTATTCATTGAATAAGTGATACATCATTGCATACGATTGTGTATAAGAACAAAAAGGAACTACATTGATTCATCAATCCACCTAATTTTTGCTAGCGTCGCCCATTTATTAGGTTCACAGTAAGTGATTCAATGTCTTGTATTGACTCGGTTCAATAGAAATCGCTTAAGTATATCAGTGTTATACACGTTTTCTATTCTTAGATGCTGAACTTATTTCCATTGGTTTAAACAAACGGTGTTAAAATTAATTTCCACACTTAGTACTTAGTAGTGGAAAATTCTTTGATTCCACTAGACTTCAAAGTGTAATTTTTTTTTTTTTAATTTTTTTTTATACAATAATAAGTGTATTAAATCTATTGTTTTCAGTTTTTTCAACACTTATTAATGTAATCATTTTTTACACATTATTAAGTATTAATAAACTAAATAAAATTTTACACACTTTTTAAAAGTGTGAAAATAAAATGGTGTAGATTGGACTAGTTTTTGTGATGCCTATGTTTCAGTATATTTGCCCAAATTAACAAAAAAGAAAAAAAAAACAAAAAACAAAAATACACCGTTGGCCATCACTTGGGGTCGTACCATGACCTCGTCGTCATCGTGAGTCCATTTCTCAACGTTTTGGTATCAAATTAGTCCTTTGAACCGTTATTTTTTCGGTTAACTCCTGTTTTCTGTTGTCAAATCCTGTTATAGTTGTGAAATGACTATTTTACCATCGTCTTCTTCCCACTCTCACTCACCCATACTACCTTCACCAAAACCACCATCATCCCAGTCACCTCCACCGCCATTATCCACCCCATTTTCCATCCACCACCAGAATTTCATATCCTTTTTTTCTTTTGACTTAGTTTTCAACTGGTTTGACTTTTTCTAACTAATTAAATCAAAACTAAACAATTATCATCATTTTAAAATCACATCATAAATAAATTCCAAACACTGTATTCATAACGTTACAAATTAAAAACCTTATACAGGTTGCATCCGCTTACGTTAATCTATTATAAGTGAAAAAGATGCCTTTAAGCTAGGTTGGTGTAATATATACCAGTGTAGATTATCTCACTTTAGGGGAAACCGAAAGTATTTGCTTTTGTTCTACAGTTATGTATTGAAAATGGATTAGGATTCTCTCCAGTTATATAAAACTTGATTGATCAAGTTAAACCATTATCAACTATTAGATCTCATCAATGGTCTATATTAAAAGATACCAAGTACTACTCCTAAGTCCTAATCTTTTTCTCTTTTTATATCTATTATTTAATTTACCTTAGAGCAATCGGTGTGGGTTACTCACCACCTCGCCAGCTCGCCACCCCTCACCGCCATACCGGCTGAGCTCACCACTTCTCGCAAAATCTCACCTCCTCTCCCAGACGAACCATTTTCACGGACAAAGAGCCGTTTGTTGGTCCTAATTTTAAATTCAAACGATAATATTACCGTTTTTCTTGAAAAAAAAAAGCCTTAACCCGCTTCATTTAAACAGTATAAATACCATAACATTACACACTATTTTTCTCACACAATTCTAAACCAAAAATTACCATTACTCTATATATCTCAACATAAAAAAAAAAAAAAAAAAAAAAAAAAAAAAAAAAAAAAAAAAAAAAAAAAAAAAAAAAAAAAAAAAANTCGTTGCCACAAATTCCTCCATATGGTACGCAATTGAATCCCGAGACAATTTACCAAAATCAACAATATGCGTTTCAAGGATTCGCAAATTACCCGCAACAACGATTTCCGGCACCATAATTTTTTAACCTGTCACAACCTTCATAGTTTCATCAATCTTAACCAGAACAACACTTTGAATCACAACCATCAGATTCACAATTCAAAGTACCACAACCCCGTGAACCGCCTAAATCGCAAGGAAAAAAAGTTGCCAAAAAATAAAAAAAAAAAGTCATGAATTTGGACGCGGATGATGAACATGACATGGAGGAACTGGCATGTGTGAATACACGTTGGACAAAGGAAGAAGAAAAGCTACTAGCGTAAATTTGGGTAGAAGTTTCCCAAGACAAAGATATCGGAAATGACCGTTCCGATGAGTTCTTTTGGAATCAGATTATCAACAGTCAGTCTAACCGTAAGGATCGTACCAAAATATGCTCATGGGTAAATGGACAAGGGTTAACGGTGATTGTCAAAAATTCAATGCTATTTACAAAGTTTGCAACGTAGAAGTGGGGAAAATGACAATGATCATCTCAAAAATGCAAAGACAAATATTCAACAAAGCTTTGCTGGGAGAAACTTCATATGCGTTCACGTGTGGGACATTTTGAAAAAGTACCCAAAATGGGAGGCGGAGGACCCGATTGACATTTCATGTCTCGAGGATATATTTAGACCTGACAAACGACCTCGTCCCGACGGCGCCTACAATCTCGAGCTTCAAAGAAAACCAAGTCAATGGATACGTCGAGCACTGGGGGGAGCTCCGGGGGGAGTCATGCGAGTTTATTTTTTTATCAGATACTTATTCGCGCAAAGCCAAAATTCAAATGGCCGCGTACGAAGCTAGAAGGCAGAATGAAATGGGGTACTTGGAGATGGAAGAGTCGAAGTTTCTCATGCTTGATCCCGACCAGATCACACTGGTAAAAGCCGCTTTCATTCGCGGGAAACAAGAAGAAATGAAGAAACATCAACGCGACTCAGATGCTTAAGTTTCGTATAGTATGGATTTAATATGTATTGTATTTTTAATTTTAATGAAATTAATTTATGTTATTTTATGTTATTTGATAAATTGAATAAAATAAAAATAAAATAGGAAGTGGTGAGACCCAAATAAGTAAGTTGTGGTTAGTTGTGATAAGGAGATTGTAGAAGGGGGTTGTAGAAGGTAATGTAGCACCCCATGGGACCCAAACGAGGAGTTTTACTCACCATACTTATTGCTTTTATACGCATCATCTTTTCCCTCCAAATTTTTATTCTCTCCATTTTTTGCCTCCAACTTCTCCCTCCATTTAGATGAACAACTTGTTTTCCCAAATATGAACAAATCACAGCCTAGATCACAACCATTTAATCAAGTATGAATGACATGGATGATAACTCTTATAATCAAGTAAAAGAAACATCTAATCTCACAACAAGGTACATTATACTTGTTTTCTTTGTTTTGTATCTTTTCATTATTTTTACCATAATTGTGCCCCGTTTCTAAAACATAATATCAAAATGCATGACAGCTTTATATTGAGCCTCGTATGGGAATGGAATTTGGTACTATTGGTCTACTTTTATAATATAATATTTCAATGGAGTGTTAGAATGATAAAGACAAGATGGGAAACGTATAAGATAAGATGGGGAAAAAGGAGATAAGAAAAGATATGAAAGAGAGTGAGAATGTGAGAAAAAGTAATTTTCCTAGTTGTCCTTTAGCCTTTCCATTTCATTGTTTATATGGGATCACCACAACAAGACATAACAAAAATAGACAACATGTAATAATTTACTTCCTATTTCATATAAAGTCCTTGAATTTAGTTGGACATCTCCTAGCCCTTCTACTTTTCTGGATCAAAGCTTGGGAAGTGCTTGGGCGTAATTCACCAATATTTTGGCTTGCATCAGGTACACTTGAAAATGCATGGCAATTTAGGATAAACTATGGTGCACATATTGGCGCAACACGGATTTAAAAATCATGTTCATTAGTGCTTGAAAGGTGGACGGGGCGTTAGATAGTCCGAATGGCATCACAAGGAACTCGTAATGACCCTCATGAGTGCGAATGGCAGTTTTTTCAATGTCTTTTGGGTGGATTCGGACATGATGAAACCCTGCTCGTAAGTCAAGTTTAGAGAACACATGAGCGCCATGCAACTCATCTAGTAATTCATCAACAGTAGGAATTAGGAAACGATCCTTCACCGTGACCGAGTTGAGAGCTCTGTAATCTTCACAAAATCGCTATGATCCATCTTTCTTCTTAACCAAAAGGATCCGAGATGAATACGGACTACAACTTGGACGAATAATTCCATTAGAAAGCATTTCACCCACCAGCTTCTCAATTTCTGACTTCTGATAATGTGGATAATGGTATGGTTTAACATTTACTACTGTCGTATTAGGTACCAGGGGAATGTGATGATCCAACAGTCTTGGTGGGGGAAGACCTGAAGGTGGTTAAAAAATAGAGGTAAACCGATGAAAAAGTGTGTTTAAGGAGCTCACAAATTCTGCGGGTTGTTGGCATGAATATTACGATATTTAATCTAAACATCCTCTTCATGTTTTGATGATGACAAAGATGTAAGTTACAACATATAACGTAAAATGCTTAAGTTACTTGTGATCACAATTCATCTATGCATTCATACGTCAACAAGCCTCGACATCTCAACGTTTCGAGTATGCTTCAACAATCACTTAAGGTATGTATAAACAAATGTCTAATACATTTTATGATCAAAGGGAGTTTTATTTAAACACTACAAATTATATAAAATAATATAAATATTTTATATATTTTGAAAAACACTTTTGGTATATAAAGGAAAATGTTTAATTCATAATAAATATATGAATTCAAATTTTTAGCCAAAAACAGTTAAAATTTCACTAGATAAACCTTCCCCAGAAAAGACAAGAAAAACTGCCGTTTTCGTCTGGGCGGCCCCCTTAATTTTAAGGGGCGGCCCCCTTTAATTTTAAGGGGGCCGGCACACAATTAAAGGGGCCGACACGCTCCATTTTTTCAGAAATGTCAGAAACTTTTGCCTATAAATACTGGTTCATTTCTGCAATTTTTCCCAACCTTTTATACGAAAATTTTCAGTCCCAATCCTTTCGAAACACACTTCTTAATCCTTTGATCATAAGTTTATTAGTCTTTGTTTCAAGTGATTCAATCCCTCATCACTCAAAGTGCAAGAGAAGAATCCTCCCTATCATAAAGCCAAAGATGTATTAGAGTCTAGTTAGTGTTTATGTGAAGTTGTGAGTTATGTATATGTAATAAGTAGATCAAGATGATCTTACTTAGTAGTGAGTCAATGAGTGAGTAAGAAGTAGTGGGAAGAAGTAGTAGTGTGGAGAAGTCATTTAGTTGTGAAGATGTTGGTGTGTGAATAAGTAGTGGAGTATAGAAGAAGTTGTGAAGTAGTGAAGAAGTCGTGAAGTTGTGAAGTCGTGAAGAAGTCGTGAAGTCATGTAGAAGTTGTGTAGTGATCGAAGTCGTGTCGTGAGATTGGTTCTAGCTACTATTAGAACCCGACATTTAGCTTAGTGTCGTTAATTGGTGTAAGCGAAAGTTGTGTACGGTTTTCTCCGCCAAAAGGGAGCTTGTTGAGTAGTGAAGAAAACTCTCGAGTAGGTGACTCGGGGAGTGGAGTAGGGCAAGGAAGGTGTCCTTGTAGCCGAACCACTATAAATCATCGTGTCCGGTTTGCATCTTCTTTCTCTTATCTCTTTACTTTTATTCTTGCATTTATCGCTTTATATCTATGCTTGCATAAATGTGTTGGTTGTTGCTTATATTGTTTTGATGTTGAATGTGTGATAGATAAAAGTTAATATTGTTATAGGATGAATAATTATATGATATGGTCTAATGGACTTAGATGCATTATTCACACTTCTCATGTTGAGTTTAACTTAATCGATAATTTGATACAAAACGTTTTAAGATTTTAATAAGGAAAACTCTAATTGAAGATTTTGAAACAAATATTTTATAAAACGAAAAAGAGGTAAAACTATTCAACCCCCCTTCTAGTTTTCCACACGGGTGCTTCTATCCCAACAATGGGTGTGGGAGACGTAGTCATAGGGCCAATGCTTAGATGAAAAAGAGGTAAAACACCATTACCACTACTAGTACATACACTTTCCACTGCTTATTAGATAACTGTTTATGTATTCGTGTATTAGATAAGTATGGAAAAGATCTAGTGAATATCATATATAGTTAGGGTTATACTTATCTTGTAAAGGACTCCTTGTCCTATAAAAGGAGGTCCTAGGTATAGGTTTTGTGTACGTATCATTGTGAAAGCTTCAAGGTGTAACCCTAGTGATAACTAAGATCACTCGTATTATTCTTAATAATATTGAAGCTATAAGTTTGGTTTAACTTCTGTGTTCATACTTTTCATTGTTCACTGTTTCATTAACATTCATACACATCACTCAAATACATCTTCTAAGTACTTTGTGGTAAATTGCGCGTGCTACAAAGTATATACTCAAAGTATCTATCTAACACAAGGCGTGTTTTTAGATCCTCATCAAGTGGTATCAGAGACAGGTTCTGATACTTTGAATTAGAAGATCCAAAGAAACAACTTACTAACTTTAACAAAACCAATGGAGATGGAAAACAGCCAATCCAATGTTGCAGCAAGACTTCCAAAGCTCAAACTCAATGAGTTTGAGATGTGGAGAATCATGATAGAGCAGTACTTCCTTGTACAAGATTATGCTCTGTGGGAGATCATCATGTTTGGTGATTCATTCAAGCTTGGTACTTCTACTGAGAAAGTTGATGGCAAGGATGTAGTGAAGCAGAATACTGATCCAGTCACCAGTGAAGAAAGGCTTCAAAAGAAGAATGATTTGAAAGCTAGAAGCTTGATTCTAATGACTCTTCCCAATGATCAAATCATTGCTTTCAACAAGTACACAACAGCAAAGACATTGTTTGATGAGATCTGCTCAGTGTTTGGTGGTAATGATGCTACCAAGAAAACTCAGAAAACATTGTTAAAGCAAAGTTATGAAAATTTCTCTGCATCTANAAGCTTGATTCTAATGACTCTTCCCAATGATCAAATCATTGCTTTCAACAAGTACACAACAGCAAAGACATTGTTTGATGAGATCTGCTCAGTGTTTGGTGGTAATGATGCTACCAAGAAAACTCAGAAAACATTGTTAAAGCAAAGTTATGAAAATTTCTCTGCATCTAGCAATGAATCTATTGATAGCATCTTCACTAGACTCCAAAAGATTGTTACTCAGTTGATTGTGTTTGGCATTGAGGTAGACAAGGAAGACCTCAATCTAAAGTTCTTAAGGAGTTTGCCTTCAGAGTTTCAAACTAATGTGATTGTCTGGGAAAACAAACCAGAAATTGAAATCATGAAACTCAATGACTTTTACAATAATCTCAAAATCATTGAACAAAGGGTAAAGAAGGTTGGAAAGCTAAGTACAAGTTCTGGGAGCTTGGCACTGTTATCATCTTCTATTGATGATTGTTCTGATGATGATAGTGATGAAGATGATTCTGCTGCTGGTCCTTCTGTTTCCACTGTTAGTACAAGTGTTACCAATGCTAGTTCTAAAAAGAAGGTTGCTGGACTTGGAGATCCTACTTTCTATGCTTTTATCTCAAGCCAAGTCAGTGGTTCACTTCTAACACATGAAGATATAGAGCAAGTAGATGATGATGATATGGAAGATATGGATATCAAGTGGCAGGTTACACTTCTTAGCATGAGGGCTAAGAAGTTCTGGAAAAGGACTGGAAGGCAAATTACCATCAATGGTAATGAAACTGCAAGTTTTGACAAGAAGAAGGTGGAATGTTTCAACTGTCATAAGTTGGGACAATTTGCTAGAGAGTGCAGAAAACCTAGGAAGCCAGATAACAAGTCTACTTGGTACAAGCAGGAGAAGAAGAAGGAGCCAACTGTGGAAGAACCAAAGGCCATGCTAGCTATTGATGGTGTTAACTATGATTGGAGTTACATGGCTGATGAAGAAGAAGCACCTTCAGATGCTGCACTGGTAGCAACAGAATTTGCTCTAATGGCTTTCTCTAAATCTGAGGTGTACATACTATTGAAAATTGCTCTAAATCTTGTAAAGCTTTAAAAGAGTGTGAAAGACTTACGGAACTTTTAAGTAATCAAGCAACAGAGTTAATGGATGCTAACTATAATTTGTCTAACCATAAAAGAGGTTTGTCTATGTTAGAAAAACAGTTAGAACATTATAGAGCAAATGAGTCTAAATACAATGATGATATTGCTGTATTAAAAATGGATTTAGATTATAAGATTGCTGTTAATGAGGCCCTTAGAGATGAGCTAGAAAAACTTAAAAAGATGAATGAAAATGTCAAAATCACTATTGATACATTAGCTTATCAATCTGAGGGAATCACTAAGGGTGTGTTTGTTTCATTAAGATGTTTTGTGTCTAAATCTGACTACCACATCTTACTAGTAAGAGGTGGTCATAAAGTCTGACTCTGGATGAAATAATGTTGTTTGTTTTTGTATCATTGTCTGAATGATTTTAGTTATCCGTTTTTGTAACTTATATATAAACCATCACAATACGATAAAGAAGTAACTTGTGTAAACATGAAACCAAACATTTTTTATCATAAATTTAACACAGTTAATAAGCCATTATCTTTAATATTTATTCAAATTTAGTATAATAAAAGGGATAATTTCATATTTAACCAACTTAAATATCAAAATTTCATATTTACCTAAAATATAAGTTTTTAATGCACATGTATAATGCTTTTAAAGCATGTGATGAGGAAATATAGAATTTTGAGGTTTAAATTGTGTATATATGAAATTATCCTATAATAAAAATACAGATTAGTTGTAAAGTAAAATAAGACAATAAATGTTATAAAGTAATTTATTAAATACTTATAAATCTTCTATCTCAATTTGATCAATACAAGTATACAACCTCTTTGGACTTTGAGCTCGAGGAAAGTGTCTACTTTCAACTTTCATGTCTTTTATATTCTTACCTATGATTTTATTTTGATTCAGTCCATACAAATCCCAAAAAAATAAAATAATAAAATAATAATAACCATTTTATTCCAGATCTAACCTGTATATCACACATCCAATCTGTATAACACCAAACCATATTTCTAAATCCTTAAACAAAGTCCAATTTGCAACATCTTGACCATCATAAACACCTTTATAAACAAGAAATAGCAAGGAAAACAAAAACCCATATACACAATCTTGAATCTTTATACACATAGAACTCATATGTTTAAAAATTTTAACCAAAACAACACTGATTCAAATAAAGCTTGAAAAGAAAAAGAAACATCCTTGTAGATGGTCGGCGGCTGAAGGTGGTGGAGATGACGGCGGCGGCTAGTGGTGATAGTGGCGGCCGGAGGTGGACGGTGGTGGCTGGAGGTGAGTGAAGGGTTTTGTGGGTGTGGATAGGTTTTAAGGGTTTGAGGGGGTGTGAATAGTGAGAAAGGGTTTTTTAAGGATAAGAGGCAGTAAGACATAATCACCACATCTTATTGGTAAGACCTCCACACATCTGACCGTGTCTAACTCGATTAGAAAAACAAACAGACCAAATGTCTGACCGCGTCTGACTGGTAAGATGTCAGAGGCCAATCAGACTTTTTTTATAAAAACAAACAACACCTAAGATATGGGAAGCACAAGTGGTTAATAAGGCTAAGTCAGATGTAGGATACAAGACTGTTCCTCCACCACTAAGAGGTGTTCCATCACCTCCAGGCATAGATCTAGTACATACAGGGTTAGAAGAATTTCAGGAACCAACTATGTCTTATGGCCCTAAGTTTGTGAAAAGTGCTAATAATGAACAGGTTAAGATTGAGACTGATGCCTTTGAGAGTGCTAGTGATTCATCTTTAGTGGATGAAAGTGTGAAGGTTAATGTAGAGACTACTGTTCCCAAAGTTGTTAAAGTTAATACAGAGGTACCTAGGAAACATGTAAATCAAGCTAGGCCAACTGTAAAATATGCTGAGATGTATAGGAACAAAGTCACCAGCTCCTAAGGGTAACCAGAGGAACTGGAATAACCTAAAATCTCAACAACTTGGTAGTGATTTTGTGACGAATAATAAGGCATGTCATATCTGTGGAAGCTTTGATCACTTGCATGCTAAATGTAACTACCACAAGGGAAGAAGGGAAGTTTTTGGGAACAAAAGGGTGAATGAAAACAATTTTCAAAAATATTCTCACCCTTATATTCATAGCAAAATGATTCCCAAAGCAGTTCAATTAAGATCTGGACTTAAATATTTTACAACTGCTAGAACTGTTTCAACTGCTTACCCAAAACCACCTGTTTCAAGTGCAAAACCAATCACAACTTTTGTTAAATCTGCACAAACAGGTAAAAGGACCTTTTATGAGAAAAAGGTTGTTTACAACCAGAAGTGGGTACCAAAAGCCAAAATTTCTAAGCCAGCAGTTCCCACTGCAAGGCCAAAAGTTACCACCGCTGGTCATGTAAACAATAACAGGGTATGTTAGCCTCCCTCTTTTATAAAGATAACGTCACATACGTGAGTTGGACTAGATATGTAGCAAGTTGTGCCAATAGGGACTACTTATGTACATTAGGCAAACTTGTTATATGTTGAGCCTATAAATACCCCTCATG
Organism: Artemisia annua; assembly: GCA_014162995.1. Lineage (NCBI taxonomy): Eukaryota > Viridiplantae > Streptophyta > Magnoliopsida > Asterales > Asteraceae > Artemisia > Artemisia annua. The sequence continues at coordinate 77,405 of LBNU01025169.1, forward strand.
ACTCTCCATGAGGGGTGTGGGAAATTGTGTAAGCTTCATTTCATTTATTCATTTCAATAAAACACTTTTCTTCACCTTTCTCTCTCTACTTTCTCTCTCTAGAATAATCATGTATTTCGATCAACCTCGACCTCCGGAAGGTGTTTCTTGGTTATAACAAGTGGCATCAGAGCTAACCAGGGGCGAATCGTGGTGTTTTGTGGTGAAAAATTGTGTTTTTGGCGATTTTTCTCGAAAAAAAGTACGGTTTTATCGAGTAAGAAAGGGTTTTATCGAGTTAGGGAGCGTATTTTTCGGGAATTATCGAGTAAGGTACTGGTTTTATCGAGTAAGCAACATGATCTATCGAGTAAGGAATCTGCTCTATCGAGTAAGCTCATTGCAGTATCGAGTAAGCTTATTTCTATCGAGTAAGGAACTTTATTTGGCGAGTTAGCCAGTTAGCGAGTTAGCTAACAACCCTTATCGTTTATCGAGTAAGGTTTTCTTGCTTCTATCGAGTAAGGGGAACTATACTTCGTTGAATATTGTTTATCGAGTAAGGAAGACATCTATCGAGTAAGGCAACTTTATCGAGTAACAATACTTTATCGAGTTAGATCATTTCCGAGTTAGTACCTTATCAAGTTAGCTTTATCGAGTAAGCTTCCTGTTCTATCGAGTAAGGTCACTGTTCTACCGAGTAAGGAAGTTATCGAGTAAGGGATTTTTATGGAGTAAGGAGTGATATTTTAGAAATTTAAGGGTTTTTATCGAGCATCAAGGAGTGAAATTCTTTTGAGTTTCTCAAAGTTTCTTCGAAAACCTAACATACAAAACCCTAGTTTTCAAACCCTAATTTAGGGCATATCACAAACTTACCATCCCACAAAAAACACATATGATATTATTGGTCTACATCTTATAGAACATGATTCATTTCATTGTTTCATTATCTTAGTGCCAATTTATCTCACTTCAAATCACACCACGTATAGCTTAAAAGATCCTGATCAAGAATCACACTCAAATGACAACGGCTAGTATCTGATGTTCGTGACTATGGGGATAATTCTTTATCACTTATCTGGGTTTAAAGTTCATTTCAAGGGCATGTGTACTTATTTATCTCAAAGTCTAGGGGTGGATGGATGCATGACTTTCGAAGATACTTGTTTGTGCATTCACTGGTAATGATAGTGATTAAGACTTGGTTTATCTAGTTATACCTAATGTAAGGAGTTACATTTTAGTACTCACGGGTTATAGCTATCACTTTAAAGAGTTACATTGTAGTACTCAGTGTCACATGAAGTTGTGGATAGTCCAAGAGGCGGATTTCATATACTGTTTGTTGGTTTGGGTATATGGCTATACCTATGCTTTAAGGAGTTACGTTGTAGTGCTCAGTATAGGTTCTTAGTCACACCATCGTACAAGATTAAGTCACATATCTAAGGGATGTTTACTTCATTTTCAGATTCGTTATATTGGGTTGTTTCTCTAGTCAGTGGTCATTTACTAGCTGGTTGGAATTTGAAGAGGTCGCTTGTAGGTTGAAGGGAAGAGATGAGATTGTAGAAAAAGAGAGTCATATCTTATCGACATATTCTCACAGAATTATGCTGTCATGGCTTATATATTGCATTAGAAGGGTAAAGTATAGGTAATTTACGGTGTGTACACAATATTATGATGATTCCGATAACTCGCAACCATCAGGAGGGAGAAGTACATGAAGGAAAAAAGTAGTGTTTTCATTTTTTGTGATTGGATTGATTGAGGGAACCGTGCTTAATACCAAAGAAGTACCAAGAGGTACCAAGTATGTGCACATCGGAGCTTATTACCAACTTGAATGCAATGTTATGTGAGTTATGTTGCTATGCTGCTACCCGACCACACAACCATCTTGAAGATCTCAAAGTGTCTTGTCTACTTTATCCGCTGCGTGATTAGAAGATTAAAGATATGTCATAAGGGTTGTCAGTTTGGGAGGGAGCAGGTAAAAGAAAAAGGCTCACTAGTTAGGAGGGAGTAATAACCTAACTAGACCATTACAGTTGAAGTTCAGAGCTATGTAAATCAGTGCCGTTAGTGCCAAAGATCAAATGCCGAGATCGTCGGAAGAGAAGAACTTCAAGTCTGCCTCAGTATCTAGACTACAGAGACTCTGCGCTTCAACAACATCAACATAGTTTACTATTGTTGGAATTTAGTTGTTTATAGGTCTCATTGTAACCATTCACGTGTGACGATATCTTGGAGGGAGATTGTTAGCCTCGCTCTTTTATAAAGATAACGTCACATACGTGAATTGGACTAGATATGTAGCAAGTTGTGCCAATAGGGACTACTTATGTACATTAGGCAAACTTGTAATATGTTGAGCCTATAAATACCCCTCATGACTCTCCATGAGGGGTGTGGGAAATTGTGTAAGCTTCATTTCATTTATTCATTTGTCTGTCCTACATGTCAAAAATGTGTCTTTTCAGCTAATCATGATGCATGTATTGCACAATTTTTCAAGAAAGGAAAATCATGTGTCAGGACACAATCCACTAAGACACCCCCATTGAGAACAAGAAAAAAGATAAGAAACCTAATTGGTGGACATCTACAGGATGCGGTTTTTCAAAAATTAAGACTTCCGCTGCATCTGATAAGAAAACTACGCCTAGATCTTACCTTAGGTGGATTCCTACGGGAAAAGTTTTTAAAATAGTTGGTCTTAGATGGATTCCCACAGGAAAGATTTTTGATAGTTGCATCAAGACAGGTAATAGTGTAAATCTTCAGGATAAGGAAGTAGAAACCACTACAACCGTTGATAGCGAGCACCCTCAATGTGAGGAAACATGTACTTCTAACACTGTTATTTGTGAAACCTCTTCGTCTTTAGTTGCAGGTGCTTCAACTATCTCAAAACCCAGTTCATTAAAGGGTTCAAATTCTGTAAATTCTACAAAATCATTCTTTCAATCTTCTATTTTTGATTTTCCATTTCTTTTATAAAACAAAAACAAAATACAAAAATAAAANAGTTGGTCTTAGATGGATTCCCACAGGAAAGATTTTTGATAGTTGCATCAAGACAGGTAATAGTGTAAATCTTCAGGATAAGGAAGTAGAAACCACTACAACCGTTGATAGCGAGCACCCTCAATGTGAGGAAACATGTACTTCTAACACTGTTATTTGTGAAACCTCTTCGTCTTTAGTTGCAGGTGCTTCAACTATCTCAAAACCCAGTTCATTAAAGGGTTCAAATTCTGTAAATTCTACAAAATCATTCTTTCAATCTTCTATTTTTGATTTTCCATTTCTTTTATAAAACAAAAACAAAATACAAAAATAAAAAATTTTCAAAAATCCAAAAAAAATATAAAATCCAAAAATCCAAAAATATTCTTCTCACGACATGTCTCTCGTATAATCGATATTATGTACGTTTCTAGAAATGTCAGTCAAAAATGACACGGATATGTACATATGCTTGAGCGGGAGTTCACTAAATGTTTTCTAAAACATGTCGTCTCTCATTTTCTTAAAAAATGGCTTTCGTATACTTCAGTACGAAACCCGGACTTCAATGATGACTTCTGATTATTTCATATCAGGACTCGAACGTTCAAAACCGAAATTCTTTTCAAAAAGTTCGAGTATAAACAAACGAAAAGATTTCAAGCAAAAACTCGTTTTCACAAAATGACTTATGTACATTTCAGTACATGACTCGCATTTCAAAAAGATAACTCCCTCCAAACCCTTAAAATTGATTTTAAACTCTATGTTTAAAAATATGCTTTCTTTAAGGGGGAGTATAAAAATCATAAGAAAAATGTTCCGATTTCATGCAAAATCAAATCCGTCTTTCTCTCCAAAAGCTTTTTCTATTAATCAGTTGATATAAAAAATATCACGATATGCTATTTTTGAGAGGGAGAAGACATGATTAAAATGTGATAAAAAATGATTAAAGATTGTGGCAGAATCTCGAGCTCTTTCGAAATGACTTAAATGTCAGTACTCGACTCAGATTTAACCCTCGAATTGATGAAACAAAAAGTTAGTATTCGAAAGGATTTATCCGAGTAGAAAGTACCGTTTCGAGAAACTCTTCTTAGATATATACTATGACGGGTCTAACTTCCTTTTTAAGGAATGTTAACAACTTCAAGTTAGTTATTAGGGCTAGTTATCACCTAAAAGCTGATAATGGATCCCTTTAACTAAGCAACGTAAACGTGTCCCTCGCGTGTATGTCTATTAAGAATGGATCAATTCAAAAAGTGCTTACTCCTCCCGCATGTGCAAATTTCCGAAATAATACATGAGGACATTGATATGTGTTTAATCACACATCCTTTATTCACCATTTTAAGACCAAAAATGACCAAAACTAACCATTATTGCCAAAGAATGCTTGTTTTTGCGTTTATGAATGTGCAGGTACGGATATTGAGGAAATGGACAAAACCGAGCCAAAAACGACGAAACGAGCACGAGATATGGAAAGAGTGAGAAAAGCCGAGGCCGGGGAAGCAATTGATCACAAAAGAGCTCAAAATGCCAACACTAGTCCTTGAAGTTTCAACAATTGTCATTTATAGCCCTTGAATACATTTTTTCAGAATTGGCAGAAAAGGTCCCTGAAATTTCAGATTGAACACATTTGGTCCTTGCTAAATTCTAAAAGCTTAAATCAAAAATACACCACACTTATACAAAACCCAAAAAAAACTAACCCATTATCCCTATAGCCCACCTGAGCCCAATTCCTTTCCACCATATAACCCGATCCATAAACAATCCCACACAACCCGAACCACAAACCTCAGTCAAATAATTATAAAAAATGCACACGCGCTTCTTTTCCCCCAAATCACCCCAGCCATGAACCCTAGAATTACCATCCAACAATTACCCCACTCCCACCCTTAATTTACCCAATTAAGGGTACAATGGTCAAACCCCCACACCCTGACACCTTCTGACAACAAGGAATGATACGTGGCAATAGTAGATTGGTCAAGACGCGTCATTGGGTGGAATCAAGAGTGCTGATTGGTCCGTGTGTGTCACAAGGGAGCTAAAGAGGATATTCCACGAAGATGCTTGCTTCAAAAGACCCCTGAGCTCGGCCTATATATACTCCCTCCTCTCCACAGTTTAGGGGGGGTTAGTCATATAGGAGTAGGAGTAGGTAGATTAGTAATAGCTTTAGTTGTTTTGCTATTAAAATAGCTTTAGCTTATCTGTATTTCAGTTTGAGAAGCTTTGTACTAAATTCTAGTTTTAATAAAAGTTTAGAGTTGATTTAAATCTCTTGCCATTAAATTTTTCAGCAAATCTGTTGTTTCAATCCTGTTTAAAGTTTTCAGTTGTAGTCTTCATAAGCTCATTTAAGCTTAATCTATAGCTTGTGATTCTGATGTTTCTGGAGCTTGATTCATGGTTTACTGGTGTTTAATTGGCCTATCTAAAAGATAGGCTTGGATTGATTGTTCTCCCTATTTCAGTTAGGGTAATGAATCTGTAAGTCCTTAATTTCATTTTTAGTTCAGCAATTCCATTTCATAAGCTTTGAGTTTTATCTGTGTTAGTGTAGTTGTTGCTGTTTGATTGCTTTTAATTGATCATGTTTTAGTAGAATTAGTAGAGTTTATGCTTGTTTACTCATGAGTGCAACTATTCCAATTAACTGTTTTTTTTATTCTATTGCCTTCATCTAGCTTGATCTGTAAAAATGATCTCTAGCTGTTGTATGTTGTTGTTCACTGTTCCATTAATCTCTGTTAGTGATTTGTTAGTTAGTTTGATCATGGTTATGGTGTTTGATAGCTTGTATCAGTAATCGATAGTGTAATCTGTCCTTTAAGGACCGTTTGGATCTGCTGTATTTGCGCTGTTCTTGTTGTTCTGTTGTTGATACTTCTGCACAATTAGATCATAATAGGTTAGTATAGATCAGTTGTGGCATTAAATCAGTAGGTTCAAAGGAAAAAGTCAAATTTAGCTTCTTATTTCTTTTCTGCCTGCGTAGAATTAATCTGTGCTAGCTGCATACTTCAACTAGTTGCTTATGGTGTTTGTGGTTATGATTTTCATTATTAAACAAGTTCTACGGATATCTAGTAAGAGTAATGTTCTGAATAAATTAGATTTAGTCAAAGCTATATGCAGATAAATAGTCAACTGAGGTTTACTGTTACAGTTTAGTTTCTCTCTTCAGGCTGCTGATATAGGCCTCATTTAGATTAGTAATTGAGTAATATTGATAGGGCTTTTATGATTTTTATGTTGTTTGCTTGGTAGAATTCCTTTTGCCCCCTTAGGTTTTATCATTACAGCTTTTTAGACTGCTTATTTTCAGTCTGCAAGTTAGGGTCATTTACATGTTATGCTGAATTTTCATTGTTAACTACATTTGGTATAATTAGCTTGTGATTCCTGTGCATTTGTTTGTTCTGAGTTTATTTGATTTTGTCCTTGCCCTGTTCTCAGTTTATTGCTCATTGGTGCCCATGTGTGCTTATTTGCTTTTCCTTAGTGCTTATTTTACATCTTTTTAACTGCTTGTGTTCAAATTAGAGTTCCACTTGGTCTGATTTTCATGAATTTGAGTTTATCTGAGTCTTAGAAACCTTCTTGGTCAATTTCATACAGATTTACTACATGTGCTTATTTATAAGCACATGTAATAAGCTGTTGATAAGCCAATAAGCACTTATAAGCTGTTTTTCCAAAAATTTTCTTTCACAGTAGCTTTAGAATATTATTTTAGAATTTCCATAAAAATTTCAGAATTTTTCTCATTCATTTACTATTTCTTTTTATTTTTAAATAGTTTTTTAGAATAATAAATCAATTTTAAATACAAAATAAATCACAAAAATACAAAAATATTTTCTGATTTAATTTCTAAATTTCATTTTCAGTTTAATAAGATTTTTAGAAAATAAATTTGTAGAATTAATTTTTCATTTTATAATTAGTTTAGTTTTCTTGTATTAAATAAAAATACAAAAATAGTTCTTAATTCATTTTAAATAAATAAGAAGCCAAAATAATATTTTTCTTTTTCCTAAAATTTTCTTTTAACATTTTAAAGTTTTAGAAATTACTTTTGAGCCCGTAGGTTTAGTATAACTTTGAATTCGCGTTTTAGTTTGCTAATTAGACGTTGTTTTTAGTTTACGTTTGCGTTATTTGATTTACACGCTTTGCATACTTGTACATTTTGCATCATTGGTTACTTTTATCATATGTTCATGTTATTCGTAGCATAATACACAAATCCAATCAATATTTTACCATTCACTTCACACGAGCACATTCGTTACGTCGAAAACGCCGTCAAACCTTCGTTGGGAAACGACCCGAGGAATATTCTCACGAATATTCCTTTGGAAAAATAAACTTACAAAATACTCACATCAGACATGTAAAGGGGAGTCATTCAAAATAAAATCAAAACTCTCAAAGTGTTAACTAAAATGTTTCATTATCATAAACACTTTGAGAAGATTTTCAAATATTTGGTTTGATGGCAACAATAGGATAGTCATGAAGTTATAAGGTGACTAAGGTTAGGAAAAACCGTCCTATGATCCGCCAGAGCCGGAGGGATCTACCCAAGGTCAATTCCATTAGATTAGAATTAGAAGTTCTTAGGTATGATTTGAAAAAAGGAGTAAAGAATGAAAGGAGAAAGAAGGGGTTGAAGAATTAAAAAGAAAAGTAATGAAAAGGGTTAAAAGAAATAGCCCTCCATATGTTCAACCTTAGGGCAGACACCGGGTTCAACTCATATGCTACTGGTTGTTACTAAGGTGACAGCGGTATTGAAGATAAAGATGTCATGGACCCAGTGACGCAATGCACTAAAACCTTCTTAGCCACTCGGGTATCTCTCAAAAGGTACTTGTTTCATTCTCACGGGGAACCAGTGTAATCTATCGACTTGTCTCTTAGAGATGGTTGATATTGAAACAGGAGACCTCTCCCTAATCTCCGCATAGGAAACCAAATGTGCACTTATCGAGTCTAGAGCCTCGAGATTCATCACAAGATCTGTTAGGAACACTTAATATTCTTACACTGGTGATTCTACATCAATGGATGCCAGTTGTAAATTATCGAGTCCTACGCAGATCTTAGCAATCTGCCGAGAACGTTTATGAGAGGATTTACTTATGTATTTTTCAATGATTGAACGGAAATCCTGCCAGGGTCAACATCGAACAGCCCTGACAGCAGGTCACTTCGGTAATCTCTTGTGGGTTACGCTTAGTGTTTGCGGTGGTTCCAAACGGTCTACAATCGTGGGGTGATCTCCGACGACTCACCCAATCGTTGATCTACTTTGGTAGATCTTGTAACCTCTCTCAAGGGCATCCGATATAGGAACGAACTTGGTAAGGATTAGAAGGAATCTTCACACTATGCTGTTGACGATCTCTAATTCCGAACCTATAAGTACCGGTTGTTTTATTGCTAACTGTTTTATGCAGGTACAACCACCACACTAGTTTCCACATGCTCATATATACATCACAAAGTCAAAGGAAAGTTCTCACAAAGATCAAAGGATAGCAACAGTCAAAGAAAGATTCTACGCCAAAAAGAAGAATCTACAAAGTAAAGTGACAAAGATCAAAGTGAAAGAACGGGAACAACAAATGTATGTATGACAAAGACTAAAGACGTATGAGCATGTTGGAAAGGCACATAACCATCAAAGACAAAGAAGTGACGAAAGGCAGATGACATCATTGGATCACTTCAACAACAAAGAACAAAGTACCATGAACAAAGAACTATGATTAATCTAATGATTCTAAAAGACGTCCAGAGCTATGAATGTTAAAGTTTAAAGACAAATATGATGACGTCACGCAACCTTCAATGACCAACACTTAGGGGGATATTGTTAGGATCGTATTTTATTTATAACAAGTGTCGGTCATTAAAGTTTTGTAATAGGTTGCTTTAGAATATTATGTTTCATGTTATATAGTTCAAGTATTCATGTTTTGATAAAGTCTAAGGGCTATTAGTGTAATAAGGTTAAAGATATGTGTAGCCCTAGACTTCTAGTATAAATACTCGTGTAAGACCTCAAAGGAGGTTGGTTGGTTCTCTTAGTAATAACATAGCTTCTTTATTTGACACACTAGAGTTCCTCCCACTCTCTCTCTCTATTTACTTTCTCTCTCTAGATTTACGCCACATTCTTTAGTGTTTAAGGTTGTTCTACAAGTGTTTTATTCATTTCAATAAAACACTTTTCTTCACCTTTCTCTCTCTAGAATCTTCATGTATTTCGATCAACCTCGACCTCCGGAAGGTGTTTCTTGGTTATAACAGGGTAAATTTGGGAAATGCTGTGAAGGCCTCGGCACATTGGGAATGGAGACCAAAAGGAACTACCTCCTCAAACAATCCCAATGGTGTATCAATGACCTTTGATAGATATAATTATATTGATACATGAGGCAGATCCATGTTAATAATGGCTTGGGTCTCCAAAGGAAACTAATTCCTTTATTTTATGTGCAGGGACATCCAAAAACAGAAAATCAAGGTTACTCAGATAGTGGATGTTCAAGGCACATGACTGGCAACAAGTCCTATCTCTCAGATTTCAAACCTATTGATGGACAATTTGTCAGCTTTGGAGGTGGAATTGGTGGTAAAGTTTCTGGTAAAGGTACAATTAAAACTGGAAACTTGGACTTTGAAAATGTGTACTATGTGAAAGAGCTTAAATATAATCTCTTCAGTGTGTCACAGACGTGTGACAAGAAAAACAAAGTTCTTTTTACTGATAATGAATGTTTTGTCCTTGATAAGTATTTTAAGATGCCTGATGAAAGTCAGATATTACTTAAAATTCCTAGAAAAGGCAATTTATACAGTATTGATATGAAGAACATTGTTGCTAAAGATGATCTTCCTTGCTTGATTGCAAAGGCCACATTAGATAAGTCCATGTTATAGCACAGAAGACTTGGTCACGTAAACTTTAAAACCATAAATAAAATTGTAAAGGATGGTTTGGTAAGAGGTTTACCTCAGAAAATATTTGAAAATGACCAAACCTGTGTTGTCTGTCTTAAAGGCAAGCAACACAAAGCTTCTTGTAAGACCAAGGCTTTTAACTCTATTGCTCACCCACTTTATATGTTGCATATGGACTTGTTTGGTCCTACATCTTTGAATAGCATAAATCTTAAGAAGTATTGTCTTGTTGTGACTGATGATTTTAGCAGATTTACATTTCTTTCTTAGAACTAAGGATGAAACAACTGGTATCCTTAAGACTTTTATCATAGAAGAAGAAAACCAAGTTGATAAGTGATGCGCGTGATGTGTCGTTGCGGTTTAGCAGTATTAATGCCTACACAAGTTTTAAATTTATATTTAGCCGATTTATCCATAACACACACACACTTAACGAGCAGTGTACCCGGTCAGTATGAATATAATGGTAAGCAGAGTGTCGATCACTAAGAGTGGAACGTATTATCTAAATGGAGCATGGATGGGATTACGGAGCTAAACGGAGCATTACCGGATCGACTCGACACGTTTTTGAATAAAATTGAAGAAAAAGACAAAAAGTCAACGTCAAGGTCAATCCCGGGATAAAAATGTCGGAAACCATGGTTATAAAAAAAAAAAAAAAAAAAGTCAATCCCGAGATGTGACATGGAGGTGAGCATGGAAAACCTAACCAAAACCCGTAACCACCCTTTTACCCTTAACCTTAACCCAAAATGACACTTTACCCTCACCCGACACCAAAGTTCCCAAAATACCCTTTAGTACCCCTAAAATCCGAAACTTAATTGCAAAATCATTTTCAAAACCTTAAAAACATTTTCAAATAAAATCACAAAACCATTTTTGACAAAAACTTTTTATTAAGTATTATACTTATTATTATTATTATTATTATTATTATTATTATTATTATTATTATTATTATTATTATTATTATTATTATTATTATTATTATTATTATTATTATTATTATTATTATTATTATTATTATTATTATTAGTATTTTTATTATTATGTAAATTATTATCAAAATTATTATTATTACTATTATTATTATTTTTAAATATTAAAAAAAAAACCTACAAAAATATTTTTACACAAAATCAGTTTTAACTTTTTATCTAAACTAATACTAATTTAAACCTTAAAACTAATCCTATTATTAATACACTAATCCTAACTAAATCTGTAAACCCAAAATCCAAACCCCCAACCTACTACACCCTAAGCCCATCACCACTATAACCATCTAAACTCACCCAATCCTAAAGTCCAAAACTAATCCCTAGCCCTTCACCTTTCCAGTCCACATACCCGACCCAAACACACACAAAATACCAAAACCCCTAACCCCGTTTTTATCTTTTGACTCCACAGGTCAAACAAACACCCTGCTTTCCCTCCAAAACCCTTCCCTGTCACTGTCTTTATCCAGCTCACCCCCAGATGATGACAAGAGTTTATCACATGATAACCCATCAAGTTCCATCCACCTTGGCAATCCTTTGCATAAAATTGATCAAACGGCTCAGGATCACTCCTTTGGGACCAAGTATATATCAAGGGTCAAGATTGCATCAAGAAAGCACAAAGGACATCCAAATCACTTCTCTCTCTCAGTAAACAAGCACAAGAGCTAGAAGACAAGCAAAGGACCCCTTTTTCTCAGTTGTATATATTGTAGCCATTGTTTTCGCAGTAGGTTTTAAGAGTAGGACACTAGTTTAGTTTAGTAGTTTTAGCTTTAGTTCAATGTTTTAGCTTATTGTCACTTTAATTTCCAGCTTTCATATTCAGCTTTGTACTTTTAAATTTCAAGTTTATAAAATTTCTAAGTTTTCCTTATTTATTGTCTTATTTACTCATTTAAGCTTTACTTACTTGCAAAATCTGTTTCAAGCTTGTTTACCATTCCTTAAGCTTACACAAGCCTTTGGTAAGCTTATGTTTACTTAAAATCTGTTCTCAAAGTCATTTCCTCAAAGTTTTTCATAAAATCTAAAAAAATCAAAAAAATACAAAAAAAAAAGAAAAAAAAAAGAGAAAATAGTTCTAGCTTAATAGCTTAATTTAATGCTTGTTTCCTGTTCATCTATGTCCATTTAGGTTAGTCATAGCTAAATCTATCATTTTATTACAAGTTTTAATTACAAATATCAATTTTTAGCTTAAAACAACCAAACAGTCCCCTTTAAGGGAGTGTTTGGAACAAGCAGTTTCTTAGCCCAAAAACTATTTTTACCCACTTTTAAATATTAGACCAGCTCTCTTTTCTTTTTTGTAGTAGGTTTTGATCAAATTTTTACATTTTCACACAGTGTTTTAGTAGCTAAGTTGATTTTCCAAAACAAATTTCATTTCAACTGTTTTTAATAAAAAGATAGGGGAAGTTTCTGTTTTTAGCTTGTTTGTTGCTACTTATTGCTTCATACTTGTTCCAAATAGGATACTATAAGTTTAGATATCTGGTACTTAGGCTTTCAAGGTCAAAACAACCCATTTTGACCCACTTTCACTTAATTTTTTTTTACCCATTTTTACCCACTATTGCTGTCAAAAAAGTAGTCCAAACAGCATTTACTTTTTATTTTTCATTTCTTTAATTTTTAGTCTTATGCTCTGAAAATTTGCAGAGTCCTTATTTTGTTGCTTGTCTAATTGATAGTATTTTTGCTTTATTTTTATTTTTTTTACAGCTTATTTTATGCCTCTAAGTAGCCTCTTTAGTCATTTTTTCTGCAGCCCTTAGGATTAGATTTAGCTTAATTGTGCCTTTTAGTGCTTAACAACTGATTATCTGCTCCCTTTTAGCTTATTAAGACTCCCCCTTTATGCCCTAGCTTATTTTCCCTCTTAGCTCAGCTTATATTAGCTTATTGACTAGCTTTTAGTATCTAAAAATCCCTTAGTTTAAGCTTTCTCCAAACTGTTTTGTTTTGTTTTGTTTTTTTTCCTATTATCTGCTTATTTAGACTGCCCCATTAGATTAGTATAGCTTTTTTAGGACTTTCCTTAGGTACTTTAACTTATTGCACCCCTATCTTAGATTATTTATTCCTTTAAATTAGCTTTTGAGATTTAGAAATTTCCTTTTGTTTTTTTAGCCTAAACTGCTTTTATCGCCCGTTATTTCTGTGCTTATTTTAAGTTTTCAATAATTGTCGTAGTTATAGAAAATGCTTATCTTCATTCGTTTAATTAGTTTGTTTTAGAAAATTTTGAGAAAAAAAAAATAATAATGTTTCGCCCGTTTTAACTTTTACTTACGTTTTTGTTAAAATTAAGTTACCTTGAGCAATTTTACAACTTTTAAAGTAGCTTTTTATTTCTAATTTCAAATTTTTAGTTTAAACTTAGTAATTTCCTTTTTAATTGCATTTTTAAATTTCGTACGTTACATTTTAGGTTTAGAATACGTTTTAATGTAATTGTGCATTACGTGCTTCGTTATTCGTTTATTTGAGTTATTTTGAATTATTATTTGCTTGATTTAGTTTAAAATATCAAATTCTCTTGAAATCTCATTCAAATCACCCGATCACAAAACGTTATTCGACTTCGCATTTCACACCTCATATGGACACGACCCGCGGATATCTAATACTCCCGGTTTGACTTTGTTTGACTATTTCCCGGTCAAAGAGTCCTTACTATATACATATACTATATTGCTAGTACCAACTACGTTTATGGAGTTCAAACGCTTGAGAAGCATAGAGGATGATTTATTCACTTATGACTTACTAATGAGCTACACTGAAGATGAATTGCTCCTCTTGTGGCCTATCATTGAATCTAAAGGATTGTTTTGGACTACTATCGAAGAAAAAGATGGGAAGTTTCAAGTCGAATACATGAACTCTACTCATGCCGTTTGTAACACCCCCAAAATTTGTCAATAACAGCGGAATACTTAATAATGACAGCGGAGACTTTCGGGGTATTACTTCAAGGATCTTTGTCACAATCATAAAAAACGACACAAAGTGACGTTTTAAAGTTTAGATTCATTCAAAATACCAAATATTCAAGACATCAAGATGTTTCGTAATTTAAACAACAAGTTTATTTGAAATGTATCAAAACATTTATTTAAGCCCGTGCCGGGTTACATGCCCACTCCGTGCCTTCAAGATCCTTCATGTTTAATGCCTGAGATAAACATGCTAAAAGTCAACAAAAGTTGAGTGATATTCATAGAGTTTAAGTTAAATAGTTGAACACAAGATATAGTCATTAATTGCAAATCGCATGCAATCAAACAAGTTGAAAAATAATCATCTCAATTATTGCCTTAAGCTCATGACACACAACGATTAAAGCCAATCATATAAAATAATATGACGCAAAATAATAGGCCCCCAAGATAGGTATTTGCCAATTACCTATGACATTAAATAAAGTGCGTTTGGTGGTTTTCTCCAACGACCAAACGGGCATTGTCAGTCCCTAATAGATCTATCCACAGTTATTTACGTTCACCCTACAAGTGATTAAGGTTCATGATCGAAGGACTTTTGGCAATAGCAACTTAAGCAATAATAACAGCCAGCCGGTATAACAATACCAATAAAAAGACTTGTGTTCAGGTTTTAAGCATGTATCTTAAGTGGGCTATGAACTCACCTTAGTAGTACATTAGTAGTATCGTAATCTCAACGATGCAAGGCAATGGCTTCACACACAACCTAAAAGATAATGCAAGTTTTAGTTGATAGTCTAAGTCCAGTTTTATCGCGAATATTAGTCATTACTTGTGTTTCAAAACTCGTGTTTGTTTAAATGCCTTAAGTTCAAAAGCAAAGTTATATATACATATAACTTGTGGGTACAATGATCGATGATCGATGTGTGATGGAAAATCATCATAAATAAGTCAAAATGTGTAGACGATATGTTACGATAAAAGTTCAAAAGAAAATGAATAAACGTATCATTATATATATATCGTTTAAAAATTAATTATAGTCGCGCGAGTTAAATTTATCAAGTAAAATACACATATATTTATATAAATCCTTACTAAAATTCAATATAAATTAATATTACTGAAAACTCCTAAAATTTCTCTAAAGTTACCTTTTTAACCCTAACGGTCTAACTTTTACACCGTTAGTCCAAAGTTAATTATTATTTCATTTTAAGTCCAAATAGTATAAATATTTACATTTATTACTCAAAAGTTTCAATATTTACAGTTTCTAACTCATAATTCAGTTTTTGACAGTTTTGACCCAAAGTTTATAGTTTTGACGGTTTTAGTCCTCCGTTTAACATTTTTAACATTTGCAAAGTTAGTCCAAAATGTGACAAATTCAAAGTTTAACATTTTTACTTTTTAAATAAGCTCAGAATACTCTAATTAGCTTATTATAACAGCTTATTTGCTTAAAAGTCCTTATTTTTACTTATTGGGCCTTAACGAGACTTAAACTAAGGCCCGTTAACATATTTTGATCCGTTGGGCTTACGAAAGGTTTGGGCTCGGCATTGGGCTTATTTTTAAGTTACAAAAATGTTACAATTAAGCTTGTGAGACCAGCTTATCAAATAAGCTTAAAATAAGCTTAACGGGCTAACAAGCCCAATCGTTATCTTTAAGAGTTTTTAGAAAACAGATTTTGTCCAAACAAAATAGCTTTCGAAATCAGTTTATAAGAGCTTATTAGTTCGAATTATTTACGTGTCCTGTTTGCTAGCCATGTTCACAATGAGGTCGAGTTTTAAAAAGAATACTTCATGTGTCGAAATTTGAAATAGCGAGGCCAAAGTAAATGACCAAAATCATTTCTGAAATAGTTTCAAAGTCAAAAAATATTCTAAGTGTTTTCATTATATTCGAATGTGTCTATGTGACTTCTAAACGTGCCATTTTAGTTAAGTAAACGTGAGTATTAGTTCCAAAGCTTTACAACTCTCATTAATTAGTATATCAAACATCTCAAATGTCGAATAAATTATATGTGTCACGTTCAAGTATCACAAAATAAAAGGACAAGAAAATCATGCAAAACCAAAGGTAATGAAATGAAAATTTAGAAAAGGACTCCATGAGTCTTACCTCGCCTCTAGGGGTGGGGTAAACTTGTACGTAGCGATCGAGCTGGGGCAAATGGTTAGCGTAGCTTGATACACGACCCAACAAAGGTTCGAGACGAGCAAACTTGGAATCCTAGACTTGCTTCAACACTTCGTACGTTGGGCAAACTGTTTGTCCCAAATCAACCCGTAACCTTTACAAAATGTGTGAATATGATGCGTTTGAGTGTATGTTTTCAGCTGAGCTTGCATGGAGGGTCTTATAGAGAGTAGTAGAGAGTGTATACAAGTAAGAGTCACATGAGGTTGAGTGTTAGATCAAGCAAATTGCATGAAACCTCCCCTAGTGCCCAATCGAGCTAAAATAAGTCGAATGAGGACAAGGAATGTGTGAGACTTCCTCTGAACATTCCTGACAGCTGACAAGACGTGCATAGATGGTTTTGTATTGACTGGGAGGCATGGGGGGTGACTTGTAAGCTTGTGACATGTTATACACAATCTTACTTAAAGTGTGTTGAGGTGTTCAAAATGGCACTGTTTTGTATAGTAACTGTGCGAGATATTTGATGACATTTGTCATTTTCGAATCCTTGTAGCAAACTTAACTAGGGTATGTAAAAATATTGGCATGTTGTTAGTTTAAATTGTGAGAAAACGAGGGTGTTTGTGGGCTGTGTCGCGACTGGAAACAAAACAAGGAAAAATAAAAAGGGTGCGTTTGGGCTAGCTTGGTGGGCTAGTGGTTTGGCAGGCCCAAAAGTAGAAAAAGAAATAAAAAGGGTCCGTTTGGTAGCAGCTTGGGTTTAACGTGGCCCATTAGGTCTTAGGGGCCCAATTAGCAAAGTTCTTGAGTTAGGTTACGGTCCAATAATATTAGTGAGCAATCTCGGGAATTTTCGTAGGTTCCAGAATTATATAATAGTGTACGGTAAATATACGAAACGTATATTTATAAAATATAAACGTTTAAAATATATTCGCGATATTAGTGTAAGCATCGTTCCTAGGCAAATGGTCAATCACAAATACCGTAGTGATTCATGTAACATGTCATGTATAACAAAAAAAAAATTTTTGTTACCCATAAAAATGGTATTTAAATAACGCAATACCTTTTTATTCATATTTATTATTTACTAATTGTACGGGAAAATTACGAGATGCTACAGTACCTACCCCTTACAGTGAATTCCGTCCCGGAATTCTAGTCTAAGATAGTTGCCAGGGGTGTCTATGAGAAGAGATGTGGGTACTTGGTGCGAATCTGATCCTCGCGCTCCCACGTATACTCCGGTCCTCGCTTGGAGTCCCAACGAACTTTTATGATAGGAATATGGTTTTGCTTTGGCTGTTTGATTTCCCTATCAATGATTTCCACTGGTTCCATGGTGAAAATAAGTTTGTCATCGAGTCGTAACTCTTTCATCGGAATAATAAGAGATTCATCTGATAAGCACTTCTTGAGGTTTGACACATGAAAAGTGTCGTGAACACGACTAAGCTCTTCCGGTAGTTCGAGCTTATATGCCACGGGTCCTATCCTCTCCAGGATTTTGAATGGACCGATGTATCGGGGGTTTAACTTTCCCCGTTTTCCGAAACGTATCATTCCCCTCCAAGGGGATACCTTCAACATAACCTTATCTCCAACTTGGAACTCCATAGGTTTTCGCCTCACGTCGGCGTAACTTTTCTGTCGGTCTCTAGCAGCTTGTAAACGTTGTTTGATCTTGACAACCTTCTCGGTAGTTTCATGTACGAGATCTGGTCCAGTGAGTTGTACTTCCCCAACTTCTGCCCAACAAACGGGCGATCTGCACTTTCGACCATAAAGTGCTTCGAACGGTGCTGCCTTAATGCTGGCATGATAACTGTTGTTGTATGAGAATTCGGCCAGAGGCAAGTGTTTGTCCCAGCCTTTTCCGAAGTCAATGACACATGCTCAGAGCATGTCCTCCAAGGTTTGGATTGTTCTCTCACTTTTCCCATCGGTTTGAGGGTGATATGCTGTGCTCATATCCAGTTTCGTTCCTAAGGCTTTTTGCAAAGATTTCCAAAAATGAGATGTGAAACGACTATCACGATCTGATATGATTGAAATCGGCACTCCATGCCGTGGAACTCTTTCCTTTAAGTACAACTGAGCAAGCGTGTTCATCTCGTTGTTGTCCTTGATCGGTAGGAAATGAGCGGATTTTGTGAGACGATCGATGATGACCCATATCGTGTCAAATCCAGTTGAGGTTTTAGGAAGTTTAGTAATGAAGTCCATGGTAATACATTCCCATTTCCACATTGGAAGTTCAGGTTGTACGAGTAGTCCTGACGGTTTCTGATATTCTGCCTTCACTCTCGAACATGTTAGGCACTTACTGACATATTCGGCGATGTCGGCCTTCATGTTCGGCCACCAATAAAGTTTCTCTAGATCCTGGTACATCTTGTTGGAACCCGGTTCAATGGAGTATTTTGACTTGTGAGACTCATGCATGATGAGATCACGAATACCTCCAAAGAGTGGGACCCAACTTCTATCTTTAAAACCAAGCATTCCATCGGATCTTTTCACGAAACCATTCTTGTTTTCGGGCATGCCATAAATCTTTTCCTCTGCTCTGTTTTCCTCCTTAAGAGCTTCGCTTTGAGCGGCAAGGATTTGTGATGGAAGGGGTGAACAAATAGTCATTCCTAACGATTTAACTCTGAGAGGTTTTAGTCGTTCTTTCCGTCTTAACGCATCTGCTACTACATTGGCCTTTCCGGGGTGATAACGAATCTCACAATCATAATCACTAAGTAGCTCTAACCAACGGCGTTGCCTCATGTTCAATTCCTTTTGGTCCAAGATATGTTGGAGGCTTTTCTGGTCAGTAAACACGGTACATTTGGTGCCATATAAGTAGTGTCTCCATAACTTAAGAGCAAACACTACCGCTCCTAGTTCCAAATCGTGTGTGGTGTAGTTTTCCTCATGTTTCTTCAATTGTCGTGAGGCATAAGCTATCACTTTGCTTCTTTGCATCAAGACTGCTCCTAATCCGTGATACGAGGCGTCACAATACACTATGAAGTCTTCACTTCCTTCAGGTAGTGCTAATATCGGTGCTTCACAAAGCTTTTGTTTCAGTAGTTGAAAAGCTGATTCTTCTTTCTCTCCCCAGATATATTTCTCATTCTTCTGGGTTAACTTGGTCAAAGGCTTTGAAATCTTGGAAAAACCTTCAATAAACCGTCGGTAGTAACCCGCAAGACCCAAAAATTGGCGTATCTCCGTGGGGTTCGTAGGAGATGCCCAACCTTTAACGGCTTCTATCTTTACAGGATCTACGTGAATGCCTTGACTATTGATGACGTGCCCTAGAAATTGCATGGTGCGAATCCAAAAGTCGCATTTCGAGAACTTAGCATACAACTCTTCTTTCTTGAGTAGTTCCAGAAAAATCTTCAAGTGTTTGGCATGTTCTTTCTCGCTGCGTGAGTAGATCAGAATGTCGTCGATGAACACTATCACAAACTTATCTAAGTATGGCTTGCATACTCGGTTCATTAAGTCCATGAAAACTGCGGGTGCGTTGGTCAGACCAAATGGCATCACTTGAAATTCGTAATGTCCATAGCGTGTTTGGAATGCAGTTTTGGGAATATCCTCTTCCCAAACTCTTAGTTGATGATATCCCGACCTTAAATCGATTTTCGAATACACACTCGATCCTTGTAATTGATCAAATAGGTCGTCGATTCTGGGTAGTGGGTACCGGTTCTTTACCATAGTTTGTTCAACTCTCGATAATCAATGCACATTCGGAAGGATCCATCCTTCTTCTTAACGAATAAAACCGGGGCTCCCCAGGGTGATGAGCTTGGTCGAATAAAACCTTTATCGGATAACTCTTTCAATTGCTCCGATAGTTCCTTCATTTCAAATGGTGCTAACCTATAAGGTGCTCTTGCCACTGGTGCCGCTCCAGGCACTAGTTCAATCTGAAATTCTACTTGACGGGTTGGTGGAAGACCGGGCAAATCTTCGGGAAATACTTCCGGAAAATTTTTAACGATAGGAACATCTTCAAGTTGCTTTTCTGTTGACTTATCTTCCGTTACATGAATCATGAACACTTGGCATCCTTCATTCAAGTGTTTCACCACTCTAGCTTAAGAGATGGTTTCATAGCGAGTTTTACTTTTGTCTCCATGGACAATGAGAGTTCCATCCTCAAGTGGGATGTGAACAGCTTTCTCGTCACAGTGAATTCTGGCACGATGTTTGGATAACCAATCCATGCCGATGATGGCGTCAAAACTTCCAAGTTCTACAGGCATTAGATCAATGGGAAAAGGTTTTTCTAATAAAGTTAGGGTACAATCTTTCATAACGGTGTTGGTACCGATTTTTACTTAATCCCACAACTCATCAGACAAGGACTGTCATGCGATTACGCTAAATCGGTTTGAAGTAGGTCTTCGGAAAATTTGGCTTGATTATGGAATTTCTTACTCATATAAGGCTATTAATCCCTTCATTGCATGGCTCTTCCTGAATTAGACATAGGTAGCTAGGCTATGTATAATTTAGGAGTAACAATGCAATGCTCGGACTAGCTAATCGACTCATATGAGGTCTAGTTGTTATAATTCTCGGTGTTTAAATTGATTGGCCATGCCACATATAAAGTAGTAGTTAAAGTAAAAGGAGTGGATAATATGGAATTTAGAAAGAAATATATAGTACAATAGATGAGAATTATCACAGCGAGTCGCTTGTTTGAATAGAAGGTAGACCTAAGTTAAAAAAAGACGAATACTCAAAGGCGGCACGAACTTAGTATAACAAGTGCATAAGGCAAACGACAACAGGTGAGCTTCTCCACTCTCTCACGAGCCTCTTCAATTTGTCGACCTTGGTTTTGGGGACATCGGTTCCTGTAGTGTCCTCGCTCCCCACATTCGAAACACGTAATCATAGTCTGGCCTTTACAGTCTTTGGCAAGGTGTTCCGGTTTCTGACAGTTGTAGCACTTAGCAGGGCAAGGACCCGACTGATGATACTTACATCGATTACATAGTGGTTGGGTCCCCGCATAACCTTTGCTTCCTGTTTGTGTTGCAACATACCCCATTGCAGTCTTTTGTCTTCTATTCTGTTGTTGATGGTGATTAGTGTTTCGGTTTTGGTTGTTATAACCTCCCTGGTTATTTTCTTTTGGGTATTGGTTCCTGAAATGTCCTACTTCTCCACATCCGTAGCAAGTGGGAGTTACATTCTGCAACTTGCTTCCCGTACCAGGGTTTCTACAATTCTTTGCTTGATGGCCAACCCTCTGACGTTTGTTGCACTTGATGGTACAAGGACCATCGTGGTGAACTTTGCATCGATTGTACTGCGGTTTTGGACCGTGGTATCCTTTGCCTTCAGTAGTAGCATAGGCCCTCTGGTGAGGTGGCATAGGAGTACTGCAAGTAGCTGAGGGTGGAGACGCTGGTAGTGGAGTAGTGGATGGTAATGGGACAGTGGTGGTCTGTCGGTAGAAAATAGTAGGTGGTGGTGGTGGAGATAATGACACCGGTGATGCAGTCCTGGAATGTTCAGGAGATGCAGGTGGTGATGGCACAGCTGATTCTGGTGGTGGTATGACAGGAGCTGATGGTGGGGCACGTACCTTTTTCCGAGCGATATACTTATAAATTTTCTTTCCCCCAGGATAACGGAAAGCTTTTCCAAAAGGGGCTGGTTCATAAGGCTGGAGTTGTCGAACTCGTCAACTTCGGCGAATTGGACCAGGTAATGTTGGAGGAGAATCCTTTGAGTCAGATGCAGGCAAAAATTGCTGACTCTGCATGTACCTATCAGTTGCAGGTGACATGTGTAATAACCAAGAATCACTCTTCAGGAGGTCGGGGATGCTCGAAATAAATGTTAAACNAATATATGTCATTAGCATAATCATGACATGATAACATTATATAAGAAGTCATATGAAAAGTAACATCTCTACCGGATGTTTGGAAACGCGTAGGCACGGAGGGCATAAGCTGGTATTTTGTAAAAATGGTCCGTTTTAAAAGCATAGTTATAGTCCAGTGTTCAAAACACCTGGTTTTCTATAACCGTGGCTCTGATGCCAATCTGTAACACCCCCAAAATTTGTCAATAACAGCGGAAGACTTAATAATGACAGCGGAAGACTTTCGGGGTATTACTTCAAGGATCTTTGTCACAATCCTAAAAAACGATACAAAGTGACGTTTTAAAGTTTAGATTTATTCAAAATACCAAATATTCAAGACACCAAGATGTTTCATAGTTTAAACAACAAGTTTATTTGAAACATATCAAAACATTTATTTAAGCCCGTGCCGGTTTACATGCCCACTCCGTGCCTTCATGATCCTTCTTGTTTAACTCCTGAGATAAACATGATAAAAGTCAACAAAAAGTTGAGTGATATTCATAGGTTTAAATTTAACAGTTGAACACAAGATAAAGTCATTAATTGCAAATCTCATGCAATTAAACAAGTGGAAAATCATCGTATTTCCATTTCCATTTCCATTATTGCCTTAAGCTCATGACACACAACGATTAACAGCCAATCATATGAAATAATATGACGCAAAATAATAGGCCCCCAAGATAGGTATTTGCCAATAACCTATGACATAAAATAAAGTGCGTTTGGTGGTCTCCAACAACCAAACGGGGATTGTCAGTCCCTAATAGATCTATCCACAGTTATTTACGTTCACCCTACAAGTGATTAAGGTTCATGATCGAGGGACTTTTGGCAATAGCAACTTAAGCAATAATAACAGCCAGCCGGTATAACAATACTAATAGAAAGACATGTGTTCAGTTTTTAAGCATGTATCTCCCCACAAAATAGTTTAAAAGTGGGCTATAAACTCACTTCAGTAGTACAGTAGTAGCAGTAGTATCGCAAGGCAACGGCTTTACACACAACCTAAAAGATATGACAAGTTTTAGTTGATAGTCTAAGTCCAGTTTTATCGCGAATATTAGTCATTTAATTGTGAACAAAACTCGTGTTTGTTTAAATGCCGTAAGTTCAAAAACAAAGTTATATATACATATAACTTGTGAGTACAATGATCAATGATCGATGGAAAGTCATCCTAAATAAGTCATAGCTTGTAGACGATAAGTTACGATTGTAAGTTATAAAAGAAAATGAATAAACGTATCGTTATACATATATATTGTTGCGAATTAATTATAGTTACGCGAATTATATAACGTATATATATATATATAAGTTAAATTTATAAAAGTTTTATATTAAATATGTATATTTATTTATATAAAACATAATTATTATTTATAAAAAACAATATTACAGAAAAGCTCCTACAAGTTTCACAAAAGTTACAATTTTAACCCTAACGGTCTAACTTTACAATTTTAGTCCAAAGTTTATTATTACATTTTTTGTCCAAAAGTATCCTTATTAGCATTAAATACCCAAAAGTTTCAATAGTTACTGTTTCTAACTCAGAAAATCAAATTTGACAGTTGGTATGTGCTATTTTACACATACTTTTGACCTTAGTTTAAGTGTAGAAAAGACCAAAAACTAACGTGAAACGCCAAAGATATAGTGTTTTTGTGTTTGTGACTGTGCAGGAAAGGATATTGCATAAATGGCATGAAAACCAACCAAAAAGCCCTAAACGAGCACGAGATTTGGAAAAGAGTCAAGAAGCCGAGTCAACGATGAAATTTGCTTAAGTAAAGCCCGTGACGATGTTTTCATTACTTAAAAGCTCATGAATATGAAAGAGACACGTAATCGAAGATTAAAGATGATTATCATATATAAGCTTCCCAAATTCGAGCAAGTGATCACTTTTATATCATTGAAGACTTTTTGAAGACTCGTCAACATATTTCCTCAAGATTACAAGGACTAAAGTTTACTTTTTAGAAGTCGTTTAGTAGTGTAATAGAAGTTTATGTGTCATTTCATAAACAATATGAGTTGAGGGGGCTAGATGTAAAAGGAATCCACCATGGATCCCTTAAATACCACCCTTAAGCTTCATTTTGAAGCTAGTCTTCATTTTTATTTTAGTCTTTAATTTCCTTTTAATTTTATGTCATTTATTTTCTTGTCATTTATTTTAATGTAAGTTTTATTTTAATGCACTTTTAATTTTCATGTCTTAATTTACTTATTGTCATTTAATCTTTATTGTCTTAATCTTTACAAGTTCTTTCTTAATCTTTACAAGCTTTTATAAATTTTCTTGTCACCTTTGCATGGTTTTTATTTGAGTCGCATAAAAAAGCTTATGGGCTAGGGCTTGCAAAACAAGTCGTGGTTTATTTGCTTATTTTTAAGCTTATTTAGTGTTTTAAAAGTGTTTTTCATTAAAGCTTTTATTAGATTTTTGTTGTTTTAATCTTTGGTCACGTAAAATAAGTTCAATATAAATAATTTTAGGGTTTAGCGAGTTTGGTATTTTAGTGTATATTCTAGCGAGTTTGGCCTTTAGTCTAGCGAATATGAAAATCTTTCGAGTTCTAGCGAGTATGAAAATCTTTCGAGTTCTAGCGAGTATGAAGACTAATTCCAGCGAGTAAGCTGTTTAAGCTAGCGAGTAAGGCTAGCGAGTATCATTTTTTTTCCTAGCGAGTTTAGAACCTGTTTTAGCGAGTTTCAACATTTGTACCTAGCGAGTATAGCAGATTTAATAGCGAGTATGAGGTCATGTGTAGTTAGCGAGTAGGAACATGTTTATGCGAGTATGGTTATGTTAGTAGCGAGTAGCAATTTTTTCTTAGCGAGTATGGGTTCAAAACATAGCGAGTATTGATTTTTTAATTATAGCGAGTATCACTTTTAATTCCTAGCGAGTATGAACTTTTTGAAACTAGCGAGTATCATTTTATTTTATTAGCAAGTTTGTAGTTTCATGCGAGTATGGTCTTGGAGTCTTAAGTCTTTGAGTCGTGTTGAGTCGAGTCTTATTTTCTTATCTTCATTTCTTATTTCTTTCACAAGTCGAGTTAGACTTTCTTTTCACCTCATCGTTCTTCGAGTGAGGTTGTCTTTATTTCATTTTCTAAACGTTACTCTGC
>LBNU01025169.1:106961-121262 GCA_014162995.1 Artemisia annua
TAACAACAGGCAGGGTGTGTTTGGGCTTGGCCTGCTGGAACTAGCTTTCGTGCAGCCCAAAAAAATGAGAAGAAAAAAAAAAGGAGCTCCGTTTCGGTGCGGCTTGTTTGGTTTAACGTGGACCATTGGGTCATTGTGGCCCAGCGTAGCAAGGTTCGGTGAGTCGGGTACAGTCCCAATAATATTAGTGACTCAATCTCGGAATTTTCGTAGGCTCGGAATATAATACAATAGTGTACGTTACTCAAACGAAACAATCTAATAGTAAAATATAAATGTAAAATATTTCGCGATATGTAGACTATCAACGGTCGTGTGAAACAGTCGTCCCTAGGAAATGGTCAATCACAAAATATCGTAGTGATTCACATAACATGTCATGTATAACAAAAAAAAAATTGTTACCCGTAAAAATTGTATTTAAATAACGTAATACCCTTTATTCATATTGATCGAAAACGTTTTTCAAGCGGTGAAGGCTCGTGAACTCGGATCGTTGTCCCAACGAGGGTTGAACTGATCTCCGTCACTCCCAAGATCGTGAGATATGTGATGATGAATAGGTTTAAAAAGATGGTTTTGTTTGATTATATCTACAACGACAATTTAAAATGCGGTTAAAGTAAAAGTAAAGCGGTAAAATGACATGAAATAAGTAAACAAGTAAAGTTGCATGAAATAAAGTGACTAAAGAAAGCGTAACTAAAAGCGACTTGAGGTAAAAGTTTGTGACCAGTTATTTTCCCTTTCTCGAGATTAGTTTTTGATTAATCTTTTGAAAAGATAACAACTCTAAACGAATGAATTAATCGTTCAACAGGTTTTCGTCTTCGAATAACAGCAGCTGATGAATTTTTATAATCCTTTATTTGAATTGAATCTTCATCGTCATCGTGAACGAAAGTGTTGCAAAATTGAAAGCTCACTTTAGCTGCTTGTTCTTCGGCTAGTAATTCTCCAAATGATTTTTCTTGAGCCGTGCGAACTCTTGATTTGTTTTCGATAATCTTCAAGGCATCGTAAGTGGTTCGACAATAGAGATTACCACCGGCGGCCGTATTGAGGGAATCTTGATCATTTTGCATTAAAGCATTGTAGAAGATGTCGACTTGAAACAATTCGGAAAAACCATGATGTGGGCATTTTCTCATAAGACCTTTGAATCTTTCCCAAGTCTCGGCGAAAGACTCATCAAGACGTTGTTGGAAATTAATGATTTCTTTTCGAATTTCAAGCGTTTTGGAATGAGGATAAAATCGATTCAAGAACTTTGACGCTAAATCATCCCAAGTGGTGATAGAATTAGGAGGTTCACGATCAAGCCATCTCGAAGCTGCTCCTTTAAGCGTTAACGGAAATAAGATTAGCTTCACCACATCATCAGGAACTTGATTTATTTTGAACGTTCCGGTTATTAGGTAAAATCTGCTAATGTGGGAGTAAGGATCATCGTTTTCGGAACCAAAGAAAGGATCAATGAAATCAAGTAACTCGACGTTGATTCGATATTCATCTGCAAGAATCGGTGGAATAACGATGGCCTTCTCAAGACGTACAGGAATTTGGAGCAATTCCTCCATAGAACGTGTGTAAGCCATAGGAATCAAATGGAGATAAGGAGATTATTTTTGGGTTTTTATGTTTTGAAAAATGAAAAGTTAAAAGTGAAAACCAATTTTGAAAAATAAAATCTTTTTGGATTTTTAATATTAGGAAAAAGGGAAATCAAAAGAAAAACAATTTAGAAGAGAAAATATATTTGTGTTTTTATATTTTGAAAATATTTACAAAAGCATTAACTTCTCGAAAGAAGGGTCTTCAAAACACATTACTCAAACGATCGAACGACTAAATCTTATCAACCGCTCCCCGGCAGCGGCGCCATATTGATCGAAACGTTTTTCAAGCGGTGAAGCTCGTGAACTCGGATCGTTGTCCCAACGAGGGTTGAACTGATCTCGTCACTCAAGATCGTGAGATATGTGAGATGAATAGGTTTAAAAGATGGTTTTGTTTGATTATACTACAACGACAATTTAAAATGCGGTTAAAGTAAAGTAAAGCGGTAAAATGACATGAAATAAGTAAACAAGTAAAGTTGCATGAAATAAAGTGACTAAAGAAAGCGGTAACTAAAAGCGACTTGAGGTAAAAGTTTGTGACCAGTTATTTTCCTTTCTCGAGATTAGTTTTTGATTAATCTTTTGAAAAGATAACAACTCTAAACGAATGAATTAATCGTTCAAAGGTTTTCGTCATTCGAATAATTAAATCACACGTCTAAATAATCTTTCGATTATTTATCACAAACGTTTAACGCCCTCACTTAACTCACAAATTCGAATCACTAAGCAAACACGATTAAAAACTACTCGTGACTCATGTTAAAAATGTAAAGCGATAAATAAATGAAAAGACTTGTAAAACATTAAACGTAATTAAAGTTTAAAGCTAAAAACAAAGAGACATTAGACTTTGATAATAAAACGTAACTAAAAAGATTTTAAGAAAATTCGACAGCATAACGTTTAGATTTAAGAAAAGTAAACCTCACTCGATAAACGATGAGGTGAAACAAAAGTCTAACTCGACTTAGGAAATAAATGAAAGTAGAAAAGAAAATAGAAGAGAACTTAGAAAAAAATCCATACTAGCAAAATAATGAAAACCATACTAGCAAGAAAACCATACTAGCAAGAATTTGAAGTTCCATACTCGCTATAACCTAAGTACCATACTCGCAAGATACATGTCCCATACTCGCAGAAAACCCATACTCGCAGGAAACCCATACTCGCAGAAATAGGACTCATACTCGCAAACAGAAACCATACTCGCAAGTTTCCCAAACTCGCAACTAGGATCTCATACTCGCAAAAACCATGAAACCTCTCATACTCGCAAGACCTTAACCACCATACTCGCAAAGATTTTAGTAAAACCCATACTTGCTATAACCTAAAACCAAACTCGCAAATCCCTAATAAAATGACTTTGAAACATTTTCTAACGTAACAAAATGATTAACACAAGATTAAAA
The DNA here is from genome assembly GCA_014162995.1 of Artemisia annua. Lineage (NCBI taxonomy): Eukaryota > Viridiplantae > Streptophyta > Magnoliopsida > Asterales > Asteraceae > Artemisia > Artemisia annua. Next base: position 110,002 of record LBNU01025169.1, read on the forward strand.
ACTCTGAAAACTAATAGAAACTAAACGTAAAACAAGTTTTAAAACATTAAATAAGCTTATAAAAGCTAAATAAGCCGCGACCAAACCAAACACCATGCAAAGTTGACAACTATTATAAAAGCTTGTATAAAAGATCAAAAGAACATGAAAATAAGCTAGAAAGATTAAAAGAATTAAAAGAAAGATTGTAAAGAACACAAATAAGCTAGAAATAAGACATCAAAAATAAGCTTGAATGAAAAAAAATAAGACTTACACCAAATAAAACTAATCCTACTCCTACTCCTAAAACTAGCCTAAAGACTAACTAACTTTCACAATGAGGCTTAAGCTTCTATTTATAGGTCAAGAGCTTGCACATGTTTGGCGATGTTGCACGTTTAGCCCTTGAACCTTTACAATTCATGATATTGCACTAAAACTATGTTACAAACTACTAAACGTTCTTAAACATTAAACGTAACACTCGGTAACTTGAGGACTCGAGTTGACGTTTCTTCCAAAGGTCTTCAAAAGATTAAAAAGCGACATCTTGCTCAAATGTGGAGGACTTTTCTTGAAATTCTCTTTGAGCTTCAGTAAAGTGTCTCATGAATTTTTCTTCGAGCCTTTAAGGAATACATTTGTCTTGGGTTTTTCTTAAGTAAATATCATCATTGACTCGGCTTTTAGACTCTCTTTCAACATCTCGTGCTCGTTTTAGGCTTTTAGGTTGATTTTCAGGCCATTTATGCAATATCCTTTCCTGCACAGTCACAAACACAAAAACACTATATCTTTGGCGTTTCACGTTAGTTTTTGGTCGATAATAGTCTAATAATGGTGAATAAAAGGTATGTGAATAAGCACATATCACATATTTAATATTTACTAATCGTACGGGAAAAATTCGAGAGGCTACATTAGGTTAACTAGATAATACGTTCCACTCTTAGTGATCGACAATCTACTTACCATTATATTCATACTGACCGGGTACACTGCTCGTTAGGTGTGTGTGTGTTATTTATAAGTCAGCTAAATATAAATTTAAAACTTGAGTAGGCTTTAATACTGCTAAACCGCAACGACACACGCAGCACATCAAATTTTTGGCACCGCTGCCAGGGAGTGAATTGTTATTATCTGTTTATCTAATTAGAATTTTAATTAGTTTTTATTTTTTTAGTTTTTAGATTCTAACCGCTAACTTTGTTGTATATTAGTTAGATTGCATTCATTGTATAATTTGCATATTTTCTGTTTTTGTGTGTATGTTTTTCTTGTTTTATTAGATTTTTAGTTTTTCTTTTGTTTTCTACATTTGCATTACACTTTGATCGTTTCACTACTCTTGTGCACAAGTTAGTTGATTTTCAGGATAATGGATGATTCAAGCATCACTATGGAAGATTACATTCTGAACCTAACTGGAGAAGCTTGTTGGAATGATCAAATCTTTGATAACTGGAAACTTGCAATAAACAGTAAGATGAGAAGGGAATTCGATGAAGGTAACATCGAATGTCTTCGATTCTTTGAAACTAAATTTCCAGCTATCACCTATAATGATTCACTTAGCTATAAGGAGAGCTCTAAACTAGACTCCTCCTAAATATTTTATGATAAAAGTGAATTATCTTTTCCTAAAACTGATTATTGCATGTTCGTGTCTGAAAAGGAAATTTTTTAAGAAACGGTTTGCTAAAAAGGAGAAATTTGATATATTAAAAATTGATACAAACCTCTTTTCTTATGAATTACCTAAATTTGAAAACACTGAAATCCACAACGAAAGTTGTGATTCTAGTAAAAATTCCTCAGACATTGTTCTATGCAATACATCATCCCTTGATTATAATCTCAATTTTAATAAGCCTAAAACGTTATTTGTTTCTAACCATGAAATAAATTATTATTTACTAAACAATGAAATTATGATTCACAATAAAACGAATATACCAATTATTCTTATGTTGAATTTATACATACCATATGGTATACCGTTTGATCCTAAGTTGGTATATAAGGAAAAGTGTTGCGGAGGCCAAGGTACGTTCCATGTTTAAATTTTGTTCACTGGCACAACAATACGGCGCATCTCACCATTCTAAGCGCCGTATCCATGACCAATAATGATACATTGATCAGTCAACGAATTTTAGATAAATGTGGCGCATCACGAATCCGTGATGCGGCGCATCGTTTTTACCCTATAAATATCAACGAGATGCGGTGGATTTCTATATTTACCCCTAATTCGTCACGCAGTAAAAACACACACAACTACTAATCTTTCGACCAAATCTCGATCAAACTCATTTAAATCAAATTTCTAGATCAATATTCACTTACTACAAGGTACAAATCCTTAATTTACTTTAATTTTAATGATTTAATATTTTATAAAAATTAGGTTTTGATCCGAATTGCTTAATTAATAGAAATTGGTTTAGGGAATATAATTATGATGATTTGATGAATCTTTCCCCTAAGATAATTTTGATTTCGTTAAATGTTATATACCCCGATTGATTCGAGCATAAATTAGGGTTCGGGGGTATTTGTTTTAAAATTTAGTGGGAAAAAGAAATGGGGTAAGATGGGGTAAAAAGTTTTGGATATAGGGAGAAAAATAAGACCCGTGATGCTGAGTGTTGGTTTACGTCATGGGGTCGAATTCTTGGAAAACGTGCCTGCCCCTTTTCTTCTATACTGATACTATATTAGATGCGGTGCATCTAGATTACCTGATACGGCGTAACAAACTATTTTTAGCTAAACTTGCTCGAACTTTAGTTGCACCGTATTAAGTAATTTGATGCGATGCATCTCCGATGCGTCGTGCTTTACTTCTATGATGCGGCACATTGGTAATAATTTCCTTGTGCTCCGCATCCCTTTTATTTGTATGCTGCAGTTAAGTTACACCGCATTGCCTCACCCAATGAGCCGTATCAACTATGTTACAGAACTGTATTCTAACTTAGAAATTTATTTCAGATGGAATTACCCGATGTAGCACGCAGGCATTTATGGCTCCGTTTTGAGACCTTGGGACTTACAGCAGAGACTGAAGCTAATTATGTGAGGAGGCTTAGGATGATTTTCTTTAAGAAAATCTTAGGGTTCCGATTTTAGATTTTGAGGGTGTTGGATTGGTTAACGGAGGGAATGCAGCTACAGGTCTTCATGATAGGTTAGAGATGGTACTCAGGGATGAGGAAGATGAGGTTGTTTTTAGGTCTTATGCTTGGGAGAGGTTGTTTGGTATTGAGGAGCCTCTGATTCGAGAGCATGTTGGAGTTTTACAGTACGGTTTATTACAGAGAGACGGATATGGAGTTGGAGACTCATGATACTCTAGTTTTTAGGTTAGGTGGTGTACCTAGGCGGATGTCGATGAGGCAGTTTGTGTTAGCTATGGGGTTACACACCGAGGAGGAGTTAGCATCAGCAGGGTTTGCTAGTTATTGGGCTGAGAACGTGAGAGTGGTTGCTGATAGGGGGTTGCTTGGTGATTACTGGGAGATGATATCTTCTGAGGGAGACTCTACTACCACCACTCCTTCATATACATTGATCAGAGGGCCTATGAAGAGGCTTTGTCACTGTTTGATTGCACTCACTATTGCAGGTAGAGGTCAGTCACCAGAAAAGGTGACCACTTTGGACCTTTTTCTTCTGAGGAGCATGGATGAGGGACTGGTGGTGAACATCCCTCACTTCTTAGCACATTACCTGCATAAGGTTGCTCCAGGGAGAGACAGGAGGAGCCAGATAACTGGTGGTCACTTTGTGTCCAGGTTAGCTTGACATTTTGGTGTGATTGGTGATGAGATCCCTGCTGGTTTAGAGGTTGAGGTGACTAGACTGCCGGTTATTGATCAGGATTATCTAGTGAACAGGATTGGGATTTGTGAGATGATCATGGGAGGATCATATTGGGTAGCATTGGGTCCTATCAGGCCAGTGGTGGTAGAGCCAGAGCATGGGGATGATCAGGAGGCCCCGGCTGCTGCTCAGGCTCAGGAGGGACCACAGGTACAGCCACCACCACCTGTTGCACGCACGGTGAGTCAGAGGATTGAGAGAGTTGAGCAGGAGGTTAGGTTGCTGAGGGGAGCCCTAGAGCTACAGAGGGGTGAGTTTGCTGGAGCTAGGAGAGATATGGGATGGCTGGTTGAGAGTCTTAGTCAGATTATGGTGAACGATGGGATTAGCCACCACCTTCCAGATGCGACATATGTCAGAGGGATGGCCACATATTCGCGTAGAGTTCGACGCAGGACAGACAGAGTCAGTACCTCAGGGACCCATTCTGATGACATCACTCCCGACCAGCCTACATATTGATCACCCTTGTCACTTTCATCCTGTTTTATGGACATTTTCACGCACATTATTATTATTCTTTTGGGATTGTACTTATTTCCACTATTTATTATGCTTGTATGATTAATGCTTCAGTTTATGTTTTTAGTTGTTGTTTGATTGAGACTGGCATTAAGTTCAGCACGTTATTCGAGAGGAATAGTGAGATAAGCCGTGGATCGTGAAACAATTTCTACACAGACTATAACAGTCTGTTTGGTAACTACATGCGCCGCATCTGGTAAAACAGATGCGACGCATCCTATCATTTATTTTATTTTATTTCGTATTAATTCTAGGCTCGATACGGCGCATCCTCTTCCATAGGATGTGGCGTATCGACTGACCTGATGATCTACATTTTTTTTTTAGGTTTAATTTTTACTAACTACTAATGACTTACACAAGTTGTAACCTTCTTAACTCAGGTGTGTTAAAGTTTTGGTGGTATAATATATTCCTGTACTTTCTGTGGAGACATCATTCAGGGAGGCTTGAACGCCTTTCATCCACAGAAATAAAAGATTGCTCATAAACGCATAATGGAGGTTCATACCTGTTAGGAATACGCTTTTTGTATAAGAAAGATTCGGTCACCCCAGATATGATTAAGCATTGTTTAGCTCGTAGTAGTTACTATAGTTAGTTAAACGTAGTTTAGAAGTAGATTAGTTCGCGGAAGAAGGACGGGCCTTTACCCACTGTATACCTGATCCGCAGCCCAAGTGGCATGCCCAAGTGGCAAAACCCATGTACATATAAATACCCTCTCCATCCTTGGAGAGAGTAAGCCTTCTCATAATCTCATTTTCTTTTTTTTGGTTTTCTCTCAAGGCTTCACCTCTTTCTCTCTCTAACTTTCTCTCTCTACATTTCTTTCTTTTCTTTCTTATATGCAACGAACCATAACCACAAGTATGAACGTGTTTGTGATGTTATCTAGTGTTCTACAATTGGTATCAAGAGCCATGGTTACATCCTAGGGATTGTAGGACTTGTGGTGTATGGTTTGTTTTGGTTTCTACTAGTTTAGGGTGGTTTCTACTCATTTTGGAGCTTGTTCGTGGTGATTCTTGTGTTCTTTCTTGTACTTCTAGGATTAGAGGGGTTAGATTCATCTAGTTTATCAGTTGGTTGGACTAAATCTAACGTTTGAGTAGTGTACGAGTTGTTTTGGAACTTTTTCTTGGCAGCGGTTTGCTCTACGATAAGGTGTTCTTCGCAGCGGTTAAGTTGGGACTTTAGCGGTTAGCAACAGCGGTTAGGACAAGTAGTGGAGCGAACATTACGCTGTACTTTGTACTGTTTCAGCGGTTAACTTCCAGCGGTTTACTCTTCAGCGGTTAAGTTACCAGCGGTTTACTCTTCAGTGGTTACTTTACTAGCGGTTACTCTGTCAGCGGTTACTATTGTCAGCGGTTTAATAATCAGCGGTTACTATTCCAACGGTTAAGTTTCAGCGGTTATTACATCAGCGATTTTCTTTCAGCGGTTACTTGTCAGCGGTTATTGTACCAGCGGTTTACTTATCTTAGCGGTTTTCCTGGTTGACTTTAGTAAAATCCCGAGAAAGAATCGATTTCTCGGTTTAAGTCACGTGTGTTGTAAAATCCCGTCTAAGACCTTGTCATAATGACTACTGTAACGTCTATTGATGATATCCAAGCTGCTGGGTCTGACACTCGACCTCCAATGCTAAAAAGAACGGACTATGAGTCTTGGTCACAAAGAATTCGCTTGTATTGTCAAGGCAAAGAAAATGGGGAGAACATTCTGAGATCAATTGATGAAGGGCCATTCCAAATGGGCACTACCAGAGATGTTATCTCCACTGGTGATGATGGGACAGTCACCCTTGGAATTGACAGACCTCGTACGTACAATGATCTGAATGAAGCTGAAAAGAAACGATATGATGCTGACATTCGTGCTTCAAACATTGTGGTACAAGGGCTACCAAAGGACATATACAAACTGATTAACTTCAACACTGAGGCCAAAGCTGTTTGGGACAATGTCAAAATGTTGCTAGCTGGTTCAGAATTAACAAAGGAAGATCGTGAGTCTCAATTGTACGATGAATTCGAGCACTTTAAGATGAACCCTGGTGAAAGCATCAATGATTACTATGTCAGATTCCACAAGCTTGTGAATGACATGAGAATGATCAGAATGACAATGCCCAACATCCAACTCAACTCAAAGTTCGTCAATAACATGTCGCCAGAATGGGATCGATTTGTCACGGCTGTGAAGCTAAACAAAGGTCTCAGAAACACCAACTATGAGCAACTCTATGCTTATCTACAACAACATGAGAAACATGCCATGTATGATCGTCAGCTAAGAGAAAAGTTTCATCCCTCAAATGATCCTCTTGCTCTAATCTCCAGTGCTCAAGGTTTCAACCAATTCTCAGCTGACTTAATCAACCCTCCAATCACTACTCAAGCAACACAGAATCAGTCAACTCTTGGTCAAGCCTCAATGCAATCAGCAAGTGTCAAAACCAACTCACAAGAATCGGGAAATTCCTACATGGACAAGAGAATTGATAACCTCTCCAATCAAGTCTCTCTACTGGTTCAACACTTCAGAAGCACTCTTCCTCAAACCAACAATCAACTCAGAACCTCATCTAATCCACGTAATCTTGCTGTTGTGGAAGATGGGCGTGTTGTGGTTCAAGGAAGACAAAATGTCCGAGGAAATGCTCAGAACAGAATGGGAAATGGTAATCAAGGACAAGGAAGGCAAATCAAGTGTTACAATTGTGGTGGGCTAGGTCATATTGCAAGAAACTGCACTGAACCAAAACGTCCTCAGAACTCCGACTACTTCAAAGATAAGATGCTGTTGATGCAAGCACAAGAGAATGGTGTTAAATTGGATGAGGAACAGCTGCTCTTTCTTGCTGGTGATGAAGGAAACTCCTTTGATGCTGATGTGGATGATCAACCAGTCCAGGATCTTGCTCTAAATGACCCAAACATCTTCCAGGCTGAAGATTGTGATGCATTTGATTCTGATGTTGATGATGAACCTACTGCACAAACCATCTTTATGGCCAAGCTTACATCTGCGATCACATCGGCAAATCAATCAGGATCTTCCAAATCATCCATCATTTCTGAGGTACTCAAATTATATGACACATATGAAACATGTGCCATTCCAACGATACTCGATGAGGTTCATCAAACTAGTATTGTCACGCCAGATGATGTTGGTTTGAAAAACACTAATGTTTCCTCAAAACAACAACATATGGATAACAATAAAGAGTCTGATGAATCTAGTAGAGCATCTGAAGATACACATGTTGACGATGTGATGCACAATCAAAGGACTCATAACGAAGTAAAACACACAGACACTATTGATTCAAATTCTGCTGATATGGGTAATAGTAATGTTGTCCCATATGAGCAATACTTGAAACAAAGTATCGAAAGTACTTTACCTAGTGATGACTCTTTCATTAATAATGATACTTGTGAATATGATGATTATACTGCTGTTATTCCTGATGACACCTTAACCACTAGGATTAATATTCTCAAAGATCAGGTGAATATGTATCAACAACGTGCAAAATTTGAGTTAACTGAACGTGAACAGAAAATGAATTGGCAAATGTGTACATATATTACCAAGAGGAATTTAAAGGAAGAAGAGTTAAGAGGGGAAATAAAATCTTTGCAAAATCAAATCGATCAAACTGTTAAACAAAAACAGGAGATTCAAAACAGTGTCAACACACTAAAATTAGATTTTCAAAGCAAAGAAACCAAACTTCTAAACGATTTTTCCCAATTAAAGGCCTTAAAGAACAAGCTTGAAAACAAATTGTACACACAAGGCCAAACCATTCAAACTGCTCAAATGATGCATAAGCACATTAAGCTTCGTGATAAACATAGTGATAAGGATACAGGTGTGCCTAAAACTAATTATCTTAGGAGCGTTAGTGCCTCTCAACCTGCCTTATATGACTATAATGTGATGCTTAAGCCCAATCATGAATCCCCTGATGTGCGTGATACAGAAGAGATTGTTGAAATTGAAACAGAAAATAGGAAAAGACTTGAGGATAAGATGAAGGATCCCATGTGCATAGCAAATCGTGTTAATATCAAGCCCCATAACTACTATGAGCAGAACCGATTAACTGTCTTTGTGCCCCAAACTAGGTTAACCCCTGAACAGATTTTTTGGGCATTAGATGTGGAAAAAATGAAAGCTGAACTTCTTATGGCTACCACTCCCCTTAAGTTTGCTAAACCCACGGTGTATCCTCCCAATACACCCATGAACCTAGTTCAGATAGCACTTCCCACTCAATGTAAAACTCTTATTAGCATGTATGTACTGTATCAAATGTTTGCGGATTTTGACAAAACGTGTAAAAAGAGGATTACTCCAACGGGAATTACTGAGGGGGAAAGGGGTTTTGAAGTTACAAAAGAATGTTATCTCACAGAAGTCATTCCGTTTTTTAAACAAATCAAAAACCATTTTGAATACATGGAAACGTCCCTTAAACAAGAGATCAATGAAATGAAAGAGGTGTTTAAAAACCAGGAACGTGAAGGAAAACAAACTGTAATAGATCTTCAACATAGTGAAATTGCGAGGAAGAATGCTCTCATCATGAATGATAATTTGATTGCTATGTGCATTGCTCAAGATGTGTTTTATACTGCTACTGATTCTTCTTTAACTGCTTCCCAATTTCATGATATGTCTGTTACATTAAAGGTTTTCCAGAATCGTGTTGTTGAGCTTGAGGGGGAGAATTTAAAACTGCGCGAAAAAATTCAAAAAGATGATCATGATAACATGGTCAAGCAATTTTCAAAACTAGAGGTTGATAATCTTAACTTGCAATTAAGATACCAACATCTAGAAGAAAGAATTAGAAACTCAAATGCCAAGACATCTTCGGATGCTCCTGAATTTGATGCATATTTTGAATTAGCCAAAAGGGATGAAAGAATTCAAGCTCACACTAACACGATTCGGAAACTGAAGCTTCAAATTGCACAATTTAAGACGAATAAATGTGATGTGATTGATAATAAATGTGATGCGATTGATACCCAGAAACCTCCGTGTTTAGATTCTCAATATCTTCAACTTCAAAATGTCATTAACGACTTGAAATACGAAAATGATTGTTTTCAAGCTGAAAACTCTAAAATCAAACAACATTACAAAGAGTTACATGATTCGATGAAGATCACACGTTATAAAAACAATGAAAAGATAACTTCTTTGCTTAAAGAAAATGAGAATCTAAAGACTCAGGTGAAAGGGAAAATGCCAGTCACTGCATGTGATTGCAGTCTCACCAAAGCGGCTAAAACAAAAAGAACTGATGTTGATGCCATTAGTATTCCTCTTCCCCTTAGGAATAATGCGTTTGTTCATAGTGAGTACCTTAGGTATCTCAAGGATTGCCTAGATATCCTCTGCGAAACTATTGAAGAGGTTAGAATGGTGAGTCCTGCGGACACTGGCATCCGTGATGTGTATTATCTCACCAACAGATCATATGAGCTCTTAGATTATGCCATTGGTACATGTCGTAAAGCTGTTTGCATGCGTGATAAGACTAATGATTTTTCCTCTAAGGTTAAGACCAAGCATGTTGCCTTTAAAGTGCCCATAACATCACCAAAACATAACACATCAGATACCAGAAATCAAACAACAGTTTCTCGTTCTAATGTTCCCATCATTAATTCTACAGGAGTAAAAGTTGTCACTAATGCTAGCGGGTCAAAGCCTAGTTGCAATACAAGGAATGATAGGACTTCGCCAGCTAAAAGTGCTCAAGGAAAGAAAGTAGAAGACCACATTAGGAACAATAAGACTGATCTGAACGTTGAGAATCGTGTTGATTCTAGTGTTAGCTCTAGGCGTACTGTAATTAATTCGAATTCTAAAACCAGTTGTGAGATCTGTAATAACTATTTAAATTTTGGTAATCATGATGTGTGTGTTAAGACATGTTTGTATGCTTCTAAAGTATCCCCTGGTTGCCATACTGTATTATTAGGCGGGGAATTAGAATTTTCACCAAATTTTTGGAGGGGTATTTTATACATACCGACGCCACTTCGTCGGCATACTCAAAATAAAATTAATTTCTTTTATTTAAAATAAATTACTTTTTAATTAAAATTAAATATTTTTATTTAAAATTAAATACTTTATATTTTAAGTTAAATACTTTAGTTTAAAATTTAATACTTTTAATTTAAAATTAAATACTTTTATTTAAAAAATAATTTTATTTAAAATTAAATAGTTTTATTTAAAATTAAAAAATTATTTATTATAAATACTTTTATTTTTATAAATTTCCCTGTAAATAATAAATCCCGATAAATTTTAAGTGTCTCGATTAATTTCCTCAACGTAACATGTTAAACAGATTAAAAAACCCAAACCGGATGAGTCGATATGATATGGTTATACACGAGATGTTAAATGAACGAGTCGAGATGTTATGGTTATACACGAGATGTGAAACGAACAAGTCGAAATGATATGGTTATATACGAGATGTTAAATGAACGAGTCGAGATGCTATGGTTATACACGAGATGTTAAACGAACAAGTCGATATGATATGGTTATACGCGAGTGATAAGTGTGCAAATACTCATCATTTTTATCACATTTAGACTGCCAAAACATCTGAAAACACACAGAAATACCCTCAAATATATAAAATATCACAAAAACATGTTTTTATGTGTTTCAGATACAAAAGGATTGAAAACTGATGAAAAACAGTCAAGTTTGCACAATTGACAGTTTCAGTCCCTAAACTTTCATAAAATGGCAAAAATAGTCCCTGGTATTTCAAAACATGAAAAATATCATCAAAGGTCCTT
>LBNU01025170.1:0-10320 GCA_014162995.1 Artemisia annua
AACAAGTATGATTGTCACTACTTGAGGCATAATTGTCTTCAAGACAAAAATTCATTAACTAGAATTATCATGCATTGATCTATTTAGTATTTGGATAAAGGACATTAAACAATTATTATGTAGAATGAATTAAAGTACTTAGTACGTTTGTTTTCATTAATAATAAATTGTGTCCTATATTTACATGTTTAAATCCTTGAATAACTTATGTTATTCTAAATTGTCCATTGTCAATTAATGATATGGGAATATCATTAAACTAAGACAAATCTGAGTATTGATTAGAATATACTTGAACGTATATTGATGCGTTGATATACCAATTTCACATGATATCATATAGGACTTATCCCAACTACATGATTTTACTTTATGGATCTTGTCAGTAAGTAAATCATGAATTTAGTTATCCTTAGACTTGAGATACCAGATAAGTGTCATGGATGTAGTGCATTTCTGTGGAGCAATCTACCGCTATCCGTAACTGGTAGTTATAAAGGTTGTTTTCAGAAGTGTTGCAAAGTTCATGGGTTAGTCTTGTAGTCAAGAAAGAATTTGTTCCTTCAAATTTGTTTTGAAGTTTAATACTGCTTGGCCCCTCGTAGGGTTGACAAGATGTTTGCGTGCGCGGGCCCAAAGACTATCTGGAATACGATCAGATGTTTTGGTAATCTTGCTCAATTATAAACAATGAGAAACCGAATTGTTAATTAAAGAATGACTGAGATCCATATCTTTATTAACGTGGTATTAGAAACAAAAGGATAATAATAATGATGAATCATTAAAGGTTTTTCCAGGAGACCTTCCTCGAGTTGATCTAGGGGCATTGGCGTGTTGCTAGACGTTAACCAATGTCATTATACTATTAATAGATATCCAAGTGGGAGCTGTTAGAGTTTGTGGATAAATATTAATAATTATATGTCTAGTATCGAACTCGAGACCGCGGGATTGCACACTTTACGTATGAGAATTAAAGTTTAATAATTTAATATAAAAAAGTTATATTTAATTATTAATTACACAAAACAAATAAAGAACGTTAGTAATTAATGAAAATTGAGTAACGTACAAAGATAAGGGACCATGGATAAAAATAGAGAACAAGAAAGATCTAGAACCCTAGCCTAACTTGTTCTCTAAGTTTTGTATCCTATAAAAGCAAAGTTAAGGATTTATTTTGTGGGCTCTGGTACACGATTAAATCAAAACCTTAACATTATTTTTTGCGTTCTCTTTGTCGACTTGTATCACAGGAAGATACATGCATGTGAAGTCATGCATGTAGATGTTTTGTACATTTAAATATTTAATGTTCACTTTTCGTTTGACTTCTGTGGTCGACAACAACAACCATATCAAAATTGAATTGGTGATTTGTTTTATATGATCTATTGGTTTTGATTTTAAACAAAAATTGTTTTGTGTAATAATTAAAACTAGCATTACTTTAATTTGATTTAGTACGTATGTACAAGAACGTGGTACAATCACACTATTGATTGTATCTTGGATCGATTAACAAAACGGTAAGGGGTTAATCATTGATCCTTATAAACCCTAATTAGGGTTCATCCAAGAATTTCAAGATTGCATACGGTACGTTCTTTATTTATGTTTTAGTTAACCTTTATATGTTATATTAGATCCATAGCTTCCGCAATATGTGTTACTTGATATTAGAATAATTATATGATAGTCATGATTATAAAATTCTAACATTCTCTACTCTCTTTCTTCTCGGTGCCAAGTGACGAAGGAGAAGTAAACATAGTAGGATGGATAGCAAGATTATAAGTGACAGAAACTTATCCATAACTCTCTTTTTTGAGCAACAGAAGCTTAGTAGAAATTATGGACGAGGGTTGATAGATGAGGTTAATGGCTATCATCACCTTGATCAGCAGCGCTAATATATATAGAAGTGTTAGTGAATATGCATAGTATTCTCTATAATTAATTTACCTTTTTCAGTCATTTAATGTTTAGCATTTCAAGATACGTATCTAGTTATATATATATATATATATATATATATATATATATATATATATATATATATATATATATATATATATATATATATATATATATATATATATATATATATATATATACTAGTCATTTGGACCCGTGCGATGCACAACACTGTATATAATTGTTGATAGTGTATTCTTCGGCACTTATTCTCGTCATTATATATTTAAGTTGTGATGGTATCACACCTTTTCTAAGTATAGTAATTAAGACCGGTGCGTTGCATAGGGCTTATAAAATAAACGAAAATTGTTGTTGAATAATAACGTTATCAACATTTATATCGAGCCCGTGTGCAACAGCAAAATCGATACTTATATTTATTTCAAATACTCATGAAGACCCGTGCGTTACACATGGGCTGTATATAAGTGTTCATATCGTAATATTCGTCACTTATTTTCATCATTATATATCTAAGTTGTGATGGTATCACATTTAAAATAGTTTATTGGCATTAAAAGAGNTATACTAGTCATTTGGACCCGTGCGATGCACAACACTGTATATAATTGTTGATAGTGTATTCTTCGGCACTTATTCTCGTCATTATATATTTAAGTTGTGATGGTATCACACCTTTTCTAAGTATAGTAATTAAGACCGGTGCGTTGCATAGGGCTTATAAAATAAACGAAAATTGTTGTTGAATAATAACGTTATCAACATTTATATCGAGCCCGTGTGCAACAGCAAAATCGATACTTATATTTATTTCAAATACTCATGAAGACCCGTGCGTTACACATGGGCTGTATATAAGTGTTCATATCGTAATATTCGTCACTTATTTTCATCATTATATATCTAAGTTGTGATGGTATCACATTTAAAATAGTTTATTGGCATTAAAAGAGTTTATGTCAAGAGACTTTGTTCAAGATGTTACATTTAAAAGAGTTTCTTCACATGTAATTTTTTAATATGTATAGTCATGAAAGCCCGTGCGATGCACATGGGCTGTATAGAAGTTTTCAAAGTTTAATATCCGTCATTTATTTTCTTCATTTTATAATCGGCACGTATTTTTGTCATTATATATATAGTCAATAATGCCCGTGCGATGCACATGGGCTGTATAGAAGTTTTCATAGATTTAAAATACGTATGCACATGGGTTGTATAGAAGTTTTCATAGCGTAATATTCGGCATTTATTTTCGTCATTTTATATTTAAGTTGTCATGGTGTCACACATTTGCTAAGCTTTATATGTATTTAAAATACTTTATTGAGTTGCACATGGGCTGTATATAAGTTTTTATAGCGTAATCTTCGGCACTTATTTTCATCATTATATATTGTGATGGTATCACATTTCTAAGCATGACACACATTTAAAATAGTTTATTGACATTAAAAGAGTATATGTGAAGAGACTTTTTTCAAGATATTACATTGAAAAGAGTCTCTTCAAATTTAATTTTTTAATATGTATAAGTTACATAAATTATTTTAAATATGAAGCGATAACATTAATGTTGGAGACCTTTTATATTCATCCCAGTGCGATGCCCACAGTTTGGATCTAATTGTCTTTTTCATAATGTTCGGGACTAATTTTCGGTTCATGTTTGAAACTCTCATTTTTTGTGAAAGACGGACTTCGTTGTTCAAATAAATTATATTATTAAAAGCGAACTATAAAACAAATTTCTTTTTTAACAAAACTATAAAAACATAAAACATTAAAGTAATTAGTATATTCAAGAGTATAAATTATAATTCGTATAATAAAAAATCAGATTCAATGACCCAAGTCCGAATCATAAACACGCTCGAAACAAATCAATAGACCCGACATTAAACTAAACACAATTAGACTAAACACAGTTTTCTTCTCCTTTATATACTTCTTCGATTCGATTTAGAAGATTCTCATTGTTAAGATGATAGTGTGAAGATATTTTTATTATATTTTTATTATATACTACCATTTTCAATATGTAACATCGACATAATTTACACAGTCATATCAAATATCAGAGTCACGCAATATTCCAAGACGTTTAATTAAGAAAGTTACATTAACACACCGCAAGACAAAAAGCTACATTAAGAGCAAAAATATTAAAATGCACCAAAAAAGTGTAGTAATAATTATTGATTAAAAATTGAATGTTCGTCACATTATTTTCAATAAACTTACTTGCTAACGAATCAATTGTATTAGCCCATTTATCGGTATTACATGAAGTAAAATATTGCATGTTTAATTTG
Organism: Artemisia annua; assembly: GCA_014162995.1. Classification (NCBI taxonomy): domain Eukaryota; kingdom Viridiplantae; phylum Streptophyta; class Magnoliopsida; order Asterales; family Asteraceae; genus Artemisia; species Artemisia annua. Next base: position 4,260 of record LBNU01025170.1, read on the forward strand.
TAACGTACTATTATAATGAATGCTAAGTATTCATCCCACCGATGGCCGTGGCGTTGTTCTTGTTGTTGTTGTCTTTGTCGTTGTTGTTCATTGGCCTTTTGCATGTTTTGTTCTTGATAAAATTTTTGTGACTTCTCGATCTCTTTCTTTAATGCTTCTTGACGCGCTACAACAAACAATTATATATAGTTGATCATTAGTAACTTAAATACAGTTAATCAATATATTGCATTTTCGATCAAAGTAAAAAGTTCGTGCATGTTCCACTTAATTGATAAGACAATGATGTGTAGGATCTCTTAAACCATTAGAGAAGATGATGTTACTACCAAACCTCCTAAGCACCATCTTTATGTCCTACATTGTTACACACACAAAACACACGTGAAATTTACATAAAACAATATAAATCAATATGCTAAATAAGTAAGACGATATGATGCTTACTTTACCACCATAATAAGTTGTAGCTCAATGTGAACACGGTGTGGAGGAAGTTGTGGTTTGTTGTGTGTGATTTTTGACACATTATATAGTTGATAAAATATTTGTAACTCATGGACGGGAAGGTAAAAAGACTAACCACTAATTGGTGTGTTTAATTTATGCATTCATGGCACCAAACACTTCATCTCCTATGTACTTATCCTTATGCATGACTATTAAATCAATGTACTAACACATGAAGCCTCCATAATTGCACAATTATGTGGCAAGAGATGCCTCGGCTGCCTGGAATCAATATGGGGTTCCTTGAGTTGCCTGAATTCAATTTTATTATCAGTTGGGGTTGCTTGAGTTTTTTGAATTTGATTTATCATTAGTTCTTGCATTAAACCTCACGTACTTACCACTTAAGCATGCAACCTAAACCAAGGTACTTACACATGAAGCCTCCCAATAGCAAAATCAATTCATGAAACATTTATTAACACTCCTTTGCATTTATAAGACTACTTAGTCTTTTATTATACGAGTAATTCAGACCCGTGCGTTGCACACGGGCTCTATCTAATTGGTCATAGTGTAATGTGCAGTAATTTTTTACGTTATTAGACTCTTGTAAGTATGGCCTTAGTTGATCGGTAAATTTTATATTTAAACTTTTTATGACATATTAGTAGTTATTTATAAAGTTTATATTTTGTATTTATTCTCAAGATTGTAATATTATATTTAAACTTTTTATGACATATTAGTAGTTATTTATAAAGTTTAGATTTTGTATTTATTCTCAAAATTGTAACATCCCTATATTTTGATATAAAACTAATATGTAATCTTCGGTACATATTTTCGTCATTATATATCTAAGTTGTGATTGTATCACACCTTTTCTAAGCATGACACACATTTAAAATAGTTTATTGACATGTAAGCTTCGGCACTTATTTTCATCATTATATATCTAAATTGTGATGGTATCACATATTTTCTAAGCATGACACACATTTAAAATAGTTTATTGACAATAAGTTCATAAGTTGTGATGTTACCACAACTTTTGTTGGTCAATAAGTTCCTAAGTTGTGATGTTACCACAACTTTTGTTAGCATGGCATGAAAAATGTTGGTGCCTTTATTTCTGTCAGTTTTAATTGAGGTCGAGTCAAAAACTATGTTTGCCACTAATTTTCATCATAAATAACTTGGGCTGCCTCAGGACCCGTGCGAAAATGATTGTGTAAATTGTCGGGTTGTTAGTATGATGGTGAGGCCCAAATATACAACAATAGTTTATTGACATTAAAAGAGTATATGTGAAGAGACTTTTTTCAAGATGTTACATTGAAAAGAGTCTCTTCACATGTAATTTTTTAATATGTATAAGTTACATAATTATTTTAAATATGAAGCGATGACATTAATGTTGGAGACCTTTTATATTCATCCCCGTGCGATGCACACATGTTTGGAATGCCTCAGGACCCATGCAATGCACACATATTGGATCTAATTGTTTTTTTGGTAATGTTCGGGACTAATTTTCGGTTCATGTTTGAAACTCTCATTTTTTGTGAAAGACGGACTTCGTTGTTCAAATAAATGACATTATTAAAAGCGAACTATAAAACAAATTTTATTTTTAACAAAACTATAAAAACATAAAACATTAAAGTGATTAGTATATTCAAGAGTATAAATTATAATTCGTATAATAAATTATAATTCACATGAAGTAATATTGCATGTTTAATTTGTAACGTACTATTAATATGAATGCTAAGTATTCATTCCACCGGTGGTCGTGGCGTTGTTCTTGTTGTTGTTGTCTTTGTCGTTGTTGTTCATTGGCCTTTTGCATGTTTTGTTCTTGATACAATTTTTGTGACTTCTCGATCTCTTTCTTTAATGCTTCTTGACGCGCTGCAAAAAATAATTAGATATAGTTGATCGTTAGTAACTTAAATACAGTTAATCAATATATTGCATTTTCGATCAAATTGAAAATGTTCGTGCATGTTCCACTTAATTGATAAGACAACGATGTGTAGGATCTCTTAAACCATTAGAGAAGATGATGTTACTACCAAACCTCCTAAGCACCATCTTTATGTCTTACATTGTTACACACACAAAACACACGTGAAATTTACATAAGACAATATAAATCAATATGCTAATTAAGTAAGACGATAAGATGCTTACTTTAGCACCATAATAAGTTGTAGCCCAATGTGCACGCGGTGTGGAGGAAGTTGTGGTTTGTTGTGTGTAATTTTTGACATATTATATAGTTGATAAATTATTTGTAACTCATGGACGGGAAGGTAAAAATACTAACTATTATTAATTGAGACGCTTGAGTTGCTTGAAATCAATGTACACATACTAACATTTAATCCAAGGACTCGATTTTGCTTGAGGCAATATCAAATTTGCTTAATCCAATTCTTGGGACATTTATTATGACCCCTTTACATTTATAAGGCTACTTAAGCTTTATATAATATAAGATATGATATATGTCAAGGTTATATGTAACAACAACGTATATCTATACATGTTTCGTTATCAAACCCGGACCTCTAAAAGTATTAATTAGGGAGGTAACCATGCATACATACTTTCCAATTTTTTGTTTCGAAATTTTACAAATGCTAGTGTCTCGTTACCAGTCACCGCATTGCCAATTTTTTATACTTTTCTTTTTGCTGATGTATAAACATGAAGTGACATAACTCTTTTTGTTGTGTATAAATATGATGTGATAATATTTAAAGTTCACAGTTACGTTGCAATTTAAGATAAGTGAAATCATATACCCGCTAATTATATGATACTATAGCAAATAGTTGCACCACCCCATAATTAAATGAGAACTAACTATTGTTTACAAATATCAACAATGTGTGCTCAGCATGCTCGTTAAATGGTTCCCTTCTAGACACTTTTTTCTTTTTTTCTTTTTTTTCATAAACCACCCAATAAGAATCGTGCGGTACTATATTCAACCTTTTACAGCCTTATTGTTCAGGATGAAATCTGAAACACAAATGAAGGGGGATACTTCCCATGTTTTTGTATCTCACAATTAAGACACTTGGAGAAGTAATGAAATAGTACATCTTTTGTAACAAGTTCCAACAAACGCTAGTGGCCTTATAAATGTTGCAAAAATCGTGAATCGGTACTGAGGCGGTCCGGGGCCGATTAGCGATTTTTTACCGATTAATCGGCCGATTTTCTTGACTCAGCCGATTAATCGGCCGATTTCCGTGGAATTCTCTCCAAGGTCCTGGGCCGATTACCGATTAATCGGCCGATTCGGCGATTTTTGCAACACTCCTTATTGAATACTGCTATTTCATAAATCATGAGCATGGACTCACTGGGTGTTGTAGTGTGATAGAACGGCCGGACTACATGCATCGTAGTAAATTCCATTTTTTCTAAGGCAACTTTAATGTTCGTTATCATAAATACAAATATCATATTTAAAAAAGAAAGTAATATAAAGGGCAAATAACAAAAAAATGCATCGAACTTGATGCTTTTTGTGATTGTGTGTAGCCAACTATTTTTTTCTTATTGTGTGTACTGAACTTTCAAATTTCGATCATTATGTGTATTTTCTTGAAATCTAACTCATTTTTTTATGTTTCTTGAAATCTAAACTCACAAAGGTCACGGTTCATAATACCATTGGAGATAATGGTTTATCGAAAAGCTTTAAAAAGTGTTGTTTTCAATGGTGATTAGACTTGGGATGTCAAGCCATTTTACTGTACCTACTCTCTACGGATGAAAAAGAAACAAAATGACATCTCAAGACATTGTAGTACCTTTCCCATATAAAAAAGACAACATAACATTGTAGTATTAAAGTTGTACGAAGTAATATGTTATATGAAAGAGATATTATTATGGTTAATAATAATAATGGGCCACTTTCGACTACCATTTCACTATGCATATTGCTTGCAGTACCTTTCTCATATAAAAAAGACATAACATTTTAGTATTAAAGTTGTACCGAGTAATCTCAACACTATATAAAACATGGTTGATAGACCTAAAAGAAAACAACTTTTCACACTTGTATAGATGAGAATTGGTGACTTGATGATATATATGTATGTGTTTTAGAGAGAGAAATTAGAAAGATAAACAAGAGAGCTTTTCATATAAAACACACACTTACACACACAAGCACACCTTACAAATGAGGCTTTAGGTGGCTTATATACTTAGAGAGAAAGGTCTCATGGGTTTTCTAATGGACTTGGACTTGGTGGACTTTTGTTACATAAAAGGCTTATACAATATAACTTATAACATATTAGCTTACTAAGTCCACAAGTCCAATTGACTAATCTATCATACGTTTACGACACATTACAAAGTTCTTAGGATTCGAATGACCATCACTTCTTTATATTTCTTTGATGCTAACAATCTCCCCCTAAGGGGTGGTCATTCGAATGATGCTCCACATGATTAGGTCTTTATCTCCTTTGTCTTTGAACTTTACGTGTCGTTGTAGAATAGTCCTTAGTCTTTGTTCCTTCATGCTTTGTGATCTTAGATACATGACTTTTCTTAGTTCTTTGATGTTGTGGTTGATTGATCTGCCTTTCGTCACATCTTTGTCTTTGAAGGTTAAACGCCTTTCCAACATGCTCATACGTCTTTAGTCTTTGTCATACATACATTTGTTGTTCCCGTTCTTTCACTTTGATCTTTGTCACTTTACTTTGTAGATTTTTTCACATGACGTAGAATCTTTCTTTGACCTCTTCTATGCATCGATCTTTGGTGAGAACTTTCTTTGACTTTGAGATGTATGTATGAGCATGTGGAAACTAGTGTGGTGGTGGTGATAATGATGAGGTGATGGTAGCTGCATGAAAATTGTTAGAAATAATCACCCGGTACTTACAGGTTCGGAATTAGAGATCGTCAACAGCATAGTGTGAAGACTCCTTCTAATCCTTACCATGGCCGTTCCTAATCGGATACCCCCGAAAGGGCTTACACTGACATACCGAAGTACACCAACGATTAGGTGAGTCGCTGGAGATCACCCCACGACTGTAGACCGTTTGGAACCACCGCGAACACTAAGCGTAACCCACAAGAGATTACCGAAGTGACCTGCTGTCAAGGCTGTTTGATGTTGACCCTGGCAGGAATTTCCGTTCAATCATTGAGAAATACCTAAGTAAATTCTCTCATAAACGTTCTTGGCAGATTGCTAAGATCTGCGTAGGACTCGATAATCTACAACTAGTGTCCATTGAAGTAGAATCACCAGTGTAGAGATATTATGTGTTCCTAAGAGATCTTTTGATGAATCTCGGGGCTCTAGACTCAATAAGTGCACAATTGGTTTCCTATGCGGAGGCATGGAGCAGAGGGCCTACTTTTCAATATCAACCATCTCTAAGAGACGGGTCGATAGATTACAATGGTTCCCCGTGAGAATGAAACAAGTATCTTTTGAGAGATACCCGAGTGGCTAGAAGGTTTAAGTGCAGTGCGTCACTGGGTCCATGACGTCTTGTCTTCAATACCGGTGTCACCTTGGTAACAAACAGTAGCATATGAGTTGAACCCG
>LBNU01025171.1:0-10132 GCA_014162995.1 Artemisia annua
ACTTTGGAATTATGAGTTCTTGGTTTTTGTATATGAATCTCTATCTTATTCCCTAGTGACGAGACTGTAAAAGAGTAATGTCGCATGAGGCCTGATTGTATAAGCAAATACTAAAGGGAAATTTCTTTCAAAACGTATCATACATTATCCAAAAAATCACTTTTGAGTAGCGAACTTTTTTTTTTTTCTTATTGGGTTACTAAACTTTTATTTTTGGCCTCTTTTACGCACTTTGGGACGTTTTTATGACACTTTTGCCACCGGATTTCCAAAAATTTGAGGGGCAAAAACGTCCCAAAGTGCGTAAAAGAGGCCAAAAAATGAAAGTTCAGTAACCCAATAAGAAAAAAAAAGTTCGCTACTCAAAAGTTATTTTTTGGACAAGTATGGTACGTTTTAAAAGAATTTTCCCAATACTAAAAGTACCGATCAATATCTATGAATTCCTAAAGCTTGGCAGTTCATATGTGATAGCTAATAATATGGAGCCATTTCAATGCCAATGTTGTTATACGACCCTTTAATAAGTCTAACATATATCTGTGCTCCAAAATTAAACAAAAATTAAGTTCTTAAACGTTAAGGATAGTGGTAGCTAATTACTAGATTACTGAATGGTAGAGCTAAATATTGATTATAGGATCATTTCAGCGACGAACCTGTTGATACAAAAATGTCTAAAAACGTTATTTCTATTTTTCGACATCTCTACGTTTTTATGATAACAAAATGTAAAAACACTTTACGTCAAAATTAACGTAAACAAGTTTTTAGTCAAAATAAATTGTTTCTACGTAAATCACTCCAGGTAAGAACAAATAAATTTACAACTTAACAAATGATCAAAGAATTGAATTTGTGTTCTAAACTTCACATTTTCAATGTGACAAAACATTTTTTCAAAAATACATTTTTACAAATTATTTTTGAATTAAAAAGACATGTTTTAATTGAAAAAATAAGTTTGAATATTTCAACAGCTATTTTTCCATCCAAAAAAACTCCAAACTTCTCCGAATAAACTTTCACCATTAACAAAATGTGAACCGTCTTTGTCGGGCACGATACCACTAAATACCACAGTGCCATTAAATTTAGTGGTATCATGCAAATTTTAATGGTACCCCGTCCCTCTATAGCGGCTATATTTGCTTTGCTTATAAATAATAGTCCATTTCATAGTTTTTAGGTATCCTTTTTATACGAAATTTTCTTAGTTAAATCCCACTTTCACATTTACATTTCTTTGATCATTTAGATAGTTTTNTTTTTTTTTTTTTTTTTTTTTGTTTAAGAGTGATCCAATAATCCAACCAAGTGTTGTAGTAACCAATAAAGCCGCAAGTCGATTGTAAAATATAAAATCGAGATCGGAACTTGTTTTTGTCTCGATACCATGCAAGACTATATAAATTATTTTATGGATGGTATAGGATTGCCATAAATAAGTTCCGAGCCAAATCGAGATTGACTAATCTTTTAACCGCCATATAACTTTTTGATTGACTAACCCAAATCCTACGCCATATAACTTTTTGGTTTTGGTGAATGGGTTTGAACTAGGATTTGAATTAGAATTACAAATCCTACGCCAAAATAATCGAGATCGACTAATCCAAATCCTACGCCATATAACTTTTTGATTGCCAAAAATAAGTGACCCAGTCTTAGTTAATTTTTTTATATTTTTCTACATATAAATTTTAATATTTTTAAGACTAAATTATTTTTATGCATGTTGATTCTTATTCTTATCTTTAGGTATTTTAATGAAATTTTATCATTCCCTCCCTCCCAAAATTTGGTTTCCCTCTACCATTGTTTAGGGCAGTTCCCTCCCAATTTGAAATAGAATGAGAGATAAACTTGTAAATGATATTTTTGACTTATTACCTGTGTCGTAAAGGATATCTATTTAGTACAAGTAACTAAGTCATAAGGACAGGTTTATACGGTATGAAGCCTCAGTGAGAACAACTGTAAGTTATATCTAATTTATAGTCAGACTTGTTTTGAGATAATGTTGAACTATGTTGCTTGCAGTTTTACACTAGCTAGCTTCTTCTTTGTGGTCTACGAGTCTTACTTTTCTTTGGTTCTAGGGGTGTACATTAATCCTTGTGGTCCATTGTTTTTATTTGGTTCAAAGGGGTGTACAAGTACAACTGTGTTGATAGTGATAGTGTTGCAATTGTTTTCTTTATGTTAACATTTGTTTGGTAAAATTTTTGTGCTTGAATCTCGTGAATCCGCATGTTTAAGCTATAAGTGCAATTCGTTTTGTTTTCTTGGCAAAAGTTGATTGATTGACTTTTGGTTCTTGAGTTACTTGTGTTGATTGAGCTAAAGCTTCTCATTTTCGTGTTCGAGGATCAGGGTTTGTTGACAAAAACATTCCAACATTCAAGAAATACTATGCTATCCAATATCACGAAGATGACTTATCCAGAATAAGTGTAATGTGTCCTTCATTATGTCTGAATAGGTCACAGTCACAGTCGGAAGTAAAAAGCCTTCACTACATATATCTTTTGACCAATGCTATAAACTTGTTCAAAGACACCAATCTTCTTCAATTATCGCAAGTTGGTATTTAAAGCTATCGTATTAGCAAGAAACAGTTACGTTGTTGACGTATTTAATGCTCAGTTGTCTTTAGTAAAACATGTTTGTTCGACTGTTGATCACTAGAAGATTTCAAATTCTTGACTAGCCATCAATAAGTTGTTTAGTTTCAAAAAAATAGTTTGTGTAGCCTAAATATTTTCTATATAAAGGGTAAGTTTACTAGACATCGTACATACTCAAATTATCTCTCTCAAACAACGAAGCCAGCTTCCTTCTTGTAGGTCTTTAGAAAATTTTAACAATCAAGAGATGGCTCAATCCGTATTCCCGATCAGCATGATTTCTACCAGTAACGGCTTGAGATTCTTTAAAGGAGTTCCTCAGTTAGAATCCCGTAAGTTGCACTTTCTTGGCACCAGACTCCCAGGCCAAAATTGTGAAAGGTTAATGAATTATCAAGCTCCATGTGTGTTACCAAGTCCTCTAAGGATTAAAAACCAAGTTATCAAAGGTGGCTTTAATGGGGTTTCTCTCGTACCAAGAAAACCAAACATGAATCTATCTGGAAAGATGATGATGCATGTTGAGATCAACTCAAGTGGAGATGTCTTATATGATATTGTTAAGTACAGGCCAAACGACCTCGCTACAATATTGCCTGAGAAGGTTCAAGGATGTTATTTGCTTGACGGTCAATGGGGAGCTGTTGGATCCATCATTTGCTGGAACTTTACATATGGTAAGTGATTAATTAACTCGAGCTTTCAATTGTTTAGTTTATCATCATCCTATTGTCATATCAAACAAATAATACTTCAAATTTAATTTCCTTGGCATGGATAAGATGGAAAAAGTGAAGTTATAAAGCAAGAAATCGAAGAAGTTAATGACGCAAATCACAAAATAGTGTTCAATGTACTTGAAGCAAAACTAGTGGAAGGCATATACAAGTCCTTCAAAATCATATTCTATACTGAACCAGATAGTAATGGGAAGTTGGCAGCTGTGACGTTCGAGTTCGAAAAAGAGAATTCCAAAATGCCCTATCCAACTGAGTTTATGGATTATTTATGTGACGTTTTCAGGGGTGTCGATAAACATAGTAGTAGCAAATCATAGATCTAGCCACAATTTCTAGTTATCGTTTGCAATATGCTACTTGTGAACATGTATGCTTGTTTCATTCCACGAATCATCATTTTTTATTTGTATCTTAAAGTCATTTAAAGGTTTTGTGTCATGGTGTGGAGGCATGCATATCATTAACAATATAAGCATCCAAGATACTAATAGGAAACAAAAAGGATACACTGGCAGTTTGGTTTTACTAAATACTATATGCTTAGAAATTGTGAGCATATAATCTCGTTGTTGCTTCATTCTCAAACTTGAAGGACCAAAGTTGTTCACCAGAAACTTAATAACCGAATAGCGGTTAAGTTAGTTAAATAGTTAGTTATGTATAAGTTAGTTATGGCGGTTGACAAACCAAAGGGTTGTGTTGTTTGGCTTGTACCCATTCGAACAAACACACCCTATAGCGAACAGACACAAAGGTTCAAATGAGACGGAGCTAGTGGGGGGGCTGGCGGGTGCTTGGCCACCCCCAACCGGCCCAGCTAGCCCATCTCTTAGGTTGTGTATAGGACTGAGAACATAGACTTTACAGGTAATGATCGAGCTTATTATTCATGTCTTTGAAAAACAGAGTATGGTTCTTTGATGGGGAAGGAAGACGACTGAATGTAGTGAGTATTTTGTCCTTTTGTGACTCTTAATGTAAAGTTTAAGTATAGCCTTTTTTTATATTTAATACTTGACGAAATTTACCCTTATTTTGAGTGTATTGTTCAAATTACTTAGTTGGAGATAAACATACATATGTAGTTGAAAAGAAAAACTATAAAAAACTACTACGTATATCGAAAGTCAGCCTTTTTAAGAATACTCAAAGTTATAGTGAGTTATTAATTGTGTTACTACTCGTTTATAAACTCCGTAAATATACAATTACGGCCCCCTTAACTCAAATTTCTGGCTCCGTCTCTGGGTTCAATGGTAACCTTTCATGCCCTATAAATATGTATGTACATGTAACACAAATTTAGTTAGACGATTTATAAAAGTTATCTAGTTTTTACTTTGCAATTTCATATCGACTCTTACTCATATTTGGGACCAACATTTGGCATCAAGAGCCATTGTTCTACCAACGCTCGTTTCACATAACCAAAACACAAAAACCTCAACGAGACAAAAAGAAACCAAAGAAGAAAACACGCTGAAACTTTGTTTCAGGAAAACAAAAAATGCGACGTACAACATAGAAGGACGTTGCCTGGATAACTTAGACGCAAGGAAAGTAGTGCACGACCGTACTTGTGTAGAAATTGCATACGAGAAGGCACCAAACGTAGTGGTGACTTGTTGATTTGTGTTGGTGTGACTGTTGTACGCAACAAGAATGAAGAAAACAGAAACCATTTGTTGTCTCCAACGCTTGTTGGTAACTAATATAACACAACAAAATCAGGAAACCCATTTGTTGCTATCTATCGCAACAAAGTTGGAAGAAAGAAGGACGTTGCTTGGTTTTAGAAAAGGTATACCGATTAAGAAAACAATCAAGGATTGTTTTGGAAGACGCTCGCAATACAAAGGACAACAACAGGAACAAATTTGGTCACTTGTTCGCAAGGAATACCGTCGAGTATTCCTGTAGGTTGTTGTGGAGATACGGTGTGGAACAAAGAAGAAGGAGTATTGTAGAACGCGGACAAGCAAGTAGAGGCAACAAGGTTCTAAGCATATCGATAACTTTGTTGACATAGTACCGTCGAGTAGTAGAAGGAAAACAAGCAACTCGCTTGTTTTGAGATAAAATACCGAGGGGTATTTTGCAGGCTTTGTGTACACGCAGATTTGAAAACCAAAAGGAACAACAAGACAACAAAACTTTTTGCTTGTTATCGAGAACTTTTTGTGGTTCTTTGAAATTAAGCCGAGACAAATAAGTTGTCTAGGGCGCGTTTGTGTTTTCAAGTCGACACAAAGAAGAAAGAAGAGACAACGTGGTACGAAGTGTGGTTATTGAAAGGAACAATTCGACAATATCAAAGGGTGTACGTGATTGTTTTGAAGACAAGACGTGGAATAGAAAGGCGTAGTTGGTATATCCAAGTACCGACACAAGAAGGGAATACACGTGTGACTAACACAACAAGGTCACAACAATTTCAAACCTNAGAAAGAAGAGACAACGTGGTACGAAGTGTGGTTATTGAAAGGAACAATTCGACAATATCAAAGGGTGTACGTGATTGTTTTGAAGACAAGACGTGGAATAGAAAGGCGTAGTTGGTATATCCAAGTACCGACACAAGAAGGGAATACACGTGTGACTAACACAACAAGGTCACAACAATTTCAAACCTTTGGATTTCATTTCATATTTACATAGTATAGATATTTACTTTATACTATTAGAAATCCATAGAATTTTACATTAGGATTCCCGGATAACTATTTCTGTTCCCGTAGTATTAAGTGATACCACACTAGTTAGAATTCTCATACAAATAGAAGGTGAATATTATAAACACTTCCAAGATGCCTAGTGACGATACGAATAACACTAACACTATAGTGAAACCCGTAACACCTATTGCACAATACCAATGCCCTAAACTTAAAACCACAAACTACACGGTTTGGGCAATACAAATTAAGGTTATACTAGAAGCACATGGTTTATGGGAAACTATAGAACCTAAGGAAAACACGCAAGTAGATGATAACAAGGATAAGGCAACACTTGCCCTCCTATATCAAGCGTTGACCGAAGATGTAATTTTACAAGTAGCAAGTTGCAAAACGGCAAAAGAATTGTGGAAATCATTAAAAAAAGAGACACGTTGGAGAAGAAAGGGTGCAACAAGCACGGTTACAATCATTGATGATTGGATTTCAGACTCTTTAGATGAAGGAGGATGAAACGGTGGATGCATTTACAGCCAAACTAAATGGCTATGCCACGAAGGCAACAGAATTAGGAAAGACTTTGGATGAATCACTTTTAGTACAAAAACTATTAGATTCCACACCATATAGGTTCATTCAAATAGTAGCATCCATAGAACAGACAAACGATCTTGATAACATTACGTTAGATGAGATCGCTGGAAAACTTAAGACATTCGAGGAAAGAATAAAACTCCGAAAGGGAGGACAAGCAGAAAGCCAGGATAACTTATTGTTCGCACAAGGCGAACACCCTAAGAAAGGAAAACGTTTTTACAAACGCAGTGGTAGATCAAACTACTCATGAGGAAACTGGCAGAATAAGGGAAGTAAAAACAACTCGAATGGAGGAAACTCATCTCACAAAGATAAATCAAATAAGGATAGACAAGGGTGGGATACGAGTAAAATAAAGTGCTACAACTGTGGAAAACTAGGACATATGAGGAATGAGTGTAGAAAACCATCAACAAATCAGGAACAATCAAACCTTATCTTAGAAGACGATGAACCATCATTATTAATGGCTACATATGAAACTGAAGAAGTTTTGTTGAACGAAGGTCAAATACAACCCCAAAAATATGCTACAATAGATGTTAGCATATGGTATTTAGATAATGGTGCAAGTAACCATATGACCAGAACCAAGAGTCATTTTAAAGATATTGACGAAAGCATCGCTGGACGCGTTCGTTTTGGAGATGGATCGTATGTAGAGATAAAGGGTAGAGGTTCAATATTGTTAGGATGTAGAAACCAGCAACAGAAGATGGACGTTTACTACATTCCAAACCTCAAAAGCAACATACTTAGTCTAAGACAACTTACTGAAATAGGTTGCAAGATCATCATGTATAAAAATAAACTGACTTTGTATGACAATAATAAGACTTTGTTGTTGAAAGTTGAAAGATCTAAGAATCGACTTTACAGTATCAAGCTACACATTGAAGCACCTATATGTCTCTTAGCAAACATAGATAACTAAGCATGGTTATGGCATTCTAGATTGGGTCATCTGAACTTTGACGCGTTAGACAAGATGACAAGAAAAGGTCTAGTAGAAGGAATACCGAGAATAAAACATGCAGGACAAATATGTGATGCATGCTTATTAGGAAAACACATTAGAACACCATTTCCAAACAAAGCTAAATTCAGATCTAAGAACCCGTTGGACTTGGTTTATGGAGATCTTTGTGGTCCCATAAGCCCAGCCACACATTTTGGAAAGAAGCTCATCTTCTTATTAGTAGATGACTGTACACGTTTTATGTGGGCCTACTTTCTAACATCGAAAGATCAGGCATTTAACACATTCAAGGAATTTAGGTAGAAGGTTGAAATGGAGTTGAAAGTAAAGGTAAAAATGCTAAGAACAGATAGAGGAGGTGAATTTACATCTAATGAATTCACCAAGTACTGTAAGGAAAATGGTATAGCAAGACAGTTGACAGCACCATACTCACCACAACAAAATGGAGTAGTGGATAGAAAGAATAGGATAGTTTTATCAACTACTAGGAGTATGATGAAAGCAATGAAGTTACCCTTAACTTTTTGGGCGGAAGCAGTCAGACACGCCATTTACATACTCAACAGGGCTACGAAGGCCCTGGAAGATAAAACACCATATGAAGCCCTCTACAACAGAAAACCAAATCTGGAATACCTAAAAATATTCGGATGCACAGCTTATGCTAAAATAACAATACCTCACTTGAAGAAGTTAGATGACAGAAGCATACCGATGATTTATTTAGGAGTAGAGGAAGGATCAAAAGCATGTAGGCTATATGATCCAATAGGAAAGAAGAAACATCTTAGTAGGGACGTAAAGTTTATGGAAACAAAACCGTGGGATTGGGATAAAAGTGGAGAGGATACAAGTACACAAGACACATTTTGGGCTAGTTTTGTGGTAGACGAAGTTGACAATGAAAATCCTATACCAGTCAACGTAGAAAACAATGACAATATGTATCCAATACCGGATCCAACATCAGATCCAGACTCACCAATCACACCACCAACATACAATTATGCCCCTAACTCAGAAGAGGAAGAAGAAGCTACTATTAGCTCATTAGGTAGCTCAGATCAAAGATATGATCATAGACCAGTACGAGGTTTAAAAGATTTGAAAGAAATCTATGAAACCGCACAACAAGTAGAAGCACCAAGCTTATTCTTCACAGAAGAAGAACCTCGTAATTACAAGGAAGCATCAAAAGATAAGAAGTGGATTGAGGCCATGGAGATTGAATTGGATTCAATCAACAAGAATAACACATGGACTCTTACCACATTGCCAACAAATCAAAAGACTATCGGACTTAAATGGGTTTATAAAACCAAGAGAGAAGCTCAAGGAAAGATCATAAAGTATAAGGCAAGATTAGTAGCAAAAGGCTACGTACAAGAACAAGGAATAGACTTCGATGAAGTATTTGCACCAGTTGCTAGGATAGAGACAGTTCGTTTGATATTAGCACTAGCAGCATATCATGGTTGGCAAGTACATCACTTAGATGTAAAATCAGCATTCTTACATGGAGAATTAAAGGAAGAAGTCTATGTCACCCAACCTGAAGGTTTCATTCAACAAGGAAACTCAGGAAAAGTCTACAAGCTAACCAAAGCTTTGTATGGCTTAAGATAAGCACCGAGAGTTTGGAATGTGAAGCTTGATCAAACCTTGAAGTCTTTAGACTTTAAAAATGTAATCTCGAACAAGCAGTTTATACAAAGAGAAGTGATCGAAGCGTTTTTCAAGCGGTGAAGCTTATAAACTCGAGTCGTAGTCCCAACGAGGGTTGAACTGATCTCGTCACTCAAGATCGTGAGATATGTGAGATGAATAGGTTTAAAAGATGATTTAGGTTATGTTATACTACAACGACAAATAAAATGCGGTTTAAAGTAAAGTAAAGCGGTAAAACGACATGAAATAAGTAAGCAAGTAAAGTTGCATGTAATAAAGCGACTAAAAGAAAGTGGTAATTAAAGAGCGATAAGTAATGAAAGCGGTAAGTGAATTTAAAAGAAAATGTGTTTGCAAAGCGACGCGAGTAAGTTCATTAAGCTTGAGCTAAAGGATTGTGACGAGTTATTTTCATTTCTCGAGATTAATCGTTAATTAATCTTTCAAAAAGAATAATAACTCTAGATAATTGATATAATCGTTCTAGACTTTTAATCTTCGAATAATCAAATCATAAATCTAAATAATCTTAACGATTATAAATCATAAACCTTTAAAACCCGCACTTAACTCACAAACCCGAGCCACTAAGCAAACATGTTTAGAAACTACTCGTGACTCATATTAAACACGAAAAACGATAAAGAGATTGAAAGACTTGTAAACATGTAAGTAATAAAATTTTAACACTAAAAACAAAACAACATAAGACTTAAATAGAAAATGATACTAAAAAGATTTTAGAAAATTTCGACAGCATAACGTTTAGGTTTTAAAGAAATAAAAACCTCACTCGATAAACGATGAGGTGAATAAAAGCCTAGCTCGGCTTAAAAT
>LBNU01025173.1:0-13849 GCA_014162995.1 Artemisia annua
GGTTCTAGCAGCCTCTATTAGTGTTCTATTCCTCCTCTCAGCAACACCATTTTGTTGAGGAGTTCTAGCTACACTAAACTCTCTCTTAATACCCTTATCTCTGCAAAAATCATCCCTAACTCTATTCTTAAACTCTGTCCCATTGTCACACCTGATGACTTTAACTTTCAAATCATTTTGGTTTTCCACTTCTGTAATAAAGATCTTAAGAATGCTAGTAGTTTCATCCTTAGTTTTAAGAAAGAAAACCCATGTGAACCTACTAAAGTCATCAGTCACAACAAGACAATATTTCTTAAGATTAATGCTGCTCACAGATGTAGGACCAAACAAGTCCATATGTAACATTTGAAGTGGGTGAGCAATAGAGTTAACCAACTTAGACCTGCAAGAAGCTCTGTGTTGTTTCCCTTTAAGACAAGCAACACAGGTTTGATCATTTTTAAATCTTTTCTGAGGCAAGCCTCTTACCAAACCATCTTTAACAATCTTATTAATGGTTTTGAAATAAATATGACCAAGTCTTCTATGCCATAGCATGGATTCATCCACTGTGGCCTTTGCAAGCAAGCAAGTATAATCATTTTTAGCAACAATGTTGTTCATATCAAAGCTATATAAATTGCATTTTCTAGGGATTTTAAGAAGAATCTGACTCTCATCAGGCATCTTGAAATCCTTAGAAAGGACATAGCACATGTCTTCAGTAAAAAGAACATTGTTTTTCTTGTCACACATCTGTGACACACTAAAAAGATTATACTTAAGCTCTTTCACATAGTACACAGGTTCAAGATCCAAGTTACCAGTTTTAATAACACCTTTACCAGTAACTTTACCATTAACTCCTCCTCCAAAGCTGACATTTTGTCCATCAAAAGATTCAAAGTTTGATAAATAGGACAAGTTGCCAGTCATGTGCCTTGAACATCCACTATCTGAAATTCCCTGATCTGATCTTTTTGCCCTTGGATGTTTCTGTACATAGAAAGAAAGAAGTTAGTTTCTTTTGGAGACCCAAGCCATGATTGACTTGGATCTGCCTCGTGTATCAATATAGTTAAATCTATCAAAGGTCATTGATACACCATTGGGATTGGTGGTAGTGTTTATTCCTTTAGGTTTCCATTCCCAACGTGCTGAGGCCTTCACAGCATTTCCCATGTTCCCCTTTTTCTTATTCACAACATTAACAGTGGGAACATTGGAAGTAGCAGTGGAAACTGCTTGTGTAGATTTTGGCACCCACTGTTGTTTAGGTTGAGCCTTTTTGTTGTAAAGAAAACCTTTATCTGTTTGTGCAGATTTAACAAAAGTAGTTTTTGGCTTTGCACTTAAAACAGATGACTTAGTAAAAGCAGTGTTAACAGTTTTAACAGTGGAAAAACTTTGAGGTCCACTTTTCAAAAGTACTGCTCTTGGGATCATGTTGCTGTGTGAATTAGGGTGAGTTTGATTATTAAACTTGTTTGTGGTCACCCTATTCTTCCCATAAAATTCCCTTCTCCCACCATTAGAACCACACTTAGCATGTAAATGATTAAAATCACCACAAGTATAACATGCCTTGTTGTTCATCACAAAATCACTACCTAGTTGTTGAGATTTGACATGATTCCAACTCCTCTGGTTACCCCTAGGAGTTGATGACCTTTTTCTATACATCTCAGCATACTTTACAGTTTGTCTAGGTTTGTTTACTTGTTTCCTAGCTTCTTCTGTATTAGTATTAACAACCTGTGGGATGGGTTTCTCAACACTGTTTTTAACATTTTCATCTATAACAGATGAATCACTAGCACTCTCAAAAACATCAGTGTCCTGCTTAATCTCTACCTCACTTTTAACAAATTTGGGAGGGCCATATTCAAGTATAGGTTCTTGAAAATCCTCTATGCCTGTATGTGCTAAATCTATGCCTGGAGGTGCTGGAACACCTCTAAGTGGTGGAGGTACAGTGTTGTATCCTAAACCAGACTTAGCCTTATTAGTTATTTGAGCATCCCAAATCTTTTCAATAGACTTAGATTGATAAAACAAGGTGTCAACAGATAAATTTACATTTTCATTCACCTTTTTAAGTCTTTCAACCTCTTCTTTCAAAGCCTCATTTACTGCTATCTTATGATCTAACTCTCTTTTAATGACAATCATATCATCACTGAATTTAGATTCATTTTCCCTATAATGCTCTAGTTGTTTTTCTAACACAGATATGCCTCTCCTAAGATTTGACACAGTATAATTAGCAGCAAACAACTCTGTTCTTTGACTCTCACATAATTCATTAAGCCTTTCACATTCTCTAGTTGCCCTACATGTTTTAGAACAATTTTCAAAATTTTGTACCTCAGAGTCAGAGAGAGCCATGAGAGCATGTTCTGTAGCAATGAAACCAGCTTCTGTAGATTGGTCTTCATCAACATCAGCCATGAAACTCCAATCATAGCTTACACCATCAATTGCCAACATTGCCTTTGGTTCTTCCACTGTTGGCTCTTTCTTCTGCTTATACCAAGTGGATCTGTTATCCTGCTTCCTTGGTCTTCTGCATTCCCTAGCAAAATGTCCCAACTTGTGACAGTTGAAACACTCCACTTTCTTCTTATCAAACCCTGCAGTTTCACTTCCATTAATGTGGATTGGCTTGCCAGTCTTCTTGAAAAACTTCCTAGCTCTCATGCTAAGAAGAGCTATTTGCCATTTTATGTCCATCTCTTCTAAGTCATCATCATCAATTTGCTCTATGTCTTCATGAGTCAATATAGAGCCATTCACTTGAGTAGAGATGAATGCATAAAAGGTGGGATCACCTATACCAGCAACCTTCTTTTTAGAACCTGCAGTGGTAACAAGAGCATTACCAGTGAAAACAGTTGAACCAGCAGTGGCAAATTCATCATCACTATCAGCTTCACTGTCATCAGTGTCAATTGAAGTTGACATCAATGCCAAGCTACTTGAACTTGAACCTAGCTTTCCTGCCTTCTTTAACCTTTGCTCAATTAGCTTGAAATTATTATATAGGTCATTGAGCTTCATAGTTTCAATTTCAGGTTTGTTTTCCCAAACTGTAACATTAGTGTGAAACTCAGCAGGCAAACTTCTTAGAAACTTCAAGTTGAGGTCTTCCCTTTCCACCTCAATTCCAAACACAGTCAATTGAGTAACCAATTTCTGTAGTTTGGTGAATATGCTGTCAAGAGATTCATTGCTTGAAGCAGAGAAATTTTCATAGCTTTGCTTCAACAATGTCTTCTGTGTCTTCTTAGTAGCATCATTGCCACCAAACACTGAACAGATCTCTTCAAAAAGTTCTTTTGCAGTTTTGAACTTTGTGAATGCTATTATTTGATCTTTTGGAAGAGTCATAAGCAATGAACTTCTGGCTTTCAGATCATTCTTTCTTTGGGTCCTTTCATCTGTTGTAGTAGGCACAGAAATTGTTGTAACATCTTTATCTCCAATCTTCTCAGTCTTTGATTGAGGTTTGAAGGAATCACCATTTAAGATGACTTCCCACAAAGCATAGTCTGACATGAGAAAGTATTGCTCTATCATGATCCTCCACATCTCAAACTCATTAAGTTTGAGTTTGGGAAGTCTTGGAACATTTGACTGATTGTTTTCCATCTCCATCTTTGAGTGAGTGAGTTAAGCTTCTTCTTGGATCTTCTAAATCAAAGTATCAGAACCTGGCTCTGATACCACTTGATGGATCTAAACACACACCTTGTGTTGTTGATACTTTGAGTAATATTATTAAGCACGCGGAATTTACTTAACAACACTTAGAAGACAGTTTATATGATGTATTGTGAGTGAGTATAGTTGTATGTAACACAAAGCTTCAATATTATTAATGATAATAATACGAGTGATCTTAGCTATCACTAGGGTTACACCTTGAAGCTCTCTAGAATAATTCGTACCTATGATCATGACCTAGGATCTCCTTTTATAGCACAAGGAGTCCTTTACAAGATAAGTATAATGCTATCTAAATAGAATATTCACAAGATCTATTCTATACTTATCTATACACGAATACATAACAGTTATCTAGTAAGCAGTGGTAATAATATGTACTAGCAGTGGTAATGAGTTTCCACTACTAGTGCATTCTTCAGCAGTGTCTTCCACAAGCCTATCAGTGGTAACTGTTAGCTTTATTCCCAACAACCAGTAAAAGATAAATTCACTCCCCGGCAGCGGCGCCAAAAACGTGATGTGTCGTTGTATAGGTGATTATTCCTTATCAAGTTTTAATATTTATTTTATGCCGACTTAACCTATAACAACACTAACGGGCAGTGTACCCGGTCAGTTTGTATATAATGGTAAGTAGGGTGTCGATCACTAAGTGTGAGGTTTCTAATATACTAATGCTAGAGGTATTCTGCTCTGCTAAATTAATCCTAAACTAAAGCAAAAGGGGGGGGGGTTCAGCCTGAGAGACTGGCACGGATTTGGTTTTATACTAAAGTAATTAAACTAAACTAAACAAACAATAAAAGCTTGAAGATATCGAAAGTAAGAAGAATGTGTTAACCAAGTTCAGTCATATAAGATTGTGTTTTGATAACTTCTAAGACCTGCAGTGATTGGTGCTCAAGGCTAGGCGCGGTTTGTATACCTAGAGTCTACATTCCAATTAATCGGAATACGCATAAAGCTGCTTAATAATTAATGAGTTTATGTTTAATAGCTTGTCACTTGTTTTATTGCTAGTTTTATATGAAGTGTATATAATTAATCCGAACTCGTTGGCTATTATATCGGCAAGTAAACCCTTAATGATTACTTATGAATATCCTACTATTCCAAAGACACAGAGGCAATCAATTCACTAATATAAGTTCACTAAAGAAATCAAACATATAAACTTTAATTAATGGGAAAGCAATTTTAAGGCGGACATTTGATTATTGCGTACTCACAAACTACCGGCCATCAATCCTGATGAATTAAAGCTTACTAATACAATAAAACAAAACTATATAACATAAGTAATTAAAACGAAGACTGAGCAACCAACCGAATTAGAAACACATCATAACATCAAATAATCATAAACTTGGCTAACACCTAAGGGTGTTAGCCCATAATCTCTGTAGCAAGGTACATAAACTTAATCAACATGAATAGAATATGAAATGTAGTGAATTCGATACACTAACCGAGTGATTAATAAATATAACAATGATTAGAGATGTTCTTCAAGGATAATTAGGTTTTAAGGTTGATATTCTGTTGTTTGGAGGGGTCTTGGTCGTCTGGGAATGACCCTAAGGGTTCCCAAGGATACCCTAATTCGTGAATTTTTAGGTCACCAAATTAGTAAACACAAGTACTCAAATGAAAGAAATGAGATGAGAAATAGACTTGGTTGATTAAGATCAATATGAAAGATAAAAGAACAAGAGTTTCCTTAAGATATGAAATTAACCAACAACATTAAAGAGTTACATAGTGTCCTATTTATAGGAGAGGGATAGGGCAACACTCCCTTCCTTCCCTATCTTCTATGTCGTGGGCTTTCAAGGCCCATTGGGAGAAGAAGAAAATGATCAAATATGATGTGGCAAATTGTTCTCACTCCGAGCTCGACTCAGAATTGACCAAGGAATTGACGAAACAAAAAAACCGTTAGTATCGAAAGGATTTATCCGATGATTGTACCGTTATCGAGAAACCTCTTTTCTAGACGTTACTTTGACGGGTCTAACTTCCTTTATGGAATGTTTAACAACTTCAGGTAGTTAAAAAATTAGGCTGTTGTCAACTAAAAACTGACAATGCCACCCTTTAACTAAACAACGTACCGGTCCCTCGTATATGTCTATTAAGAGTGGATTCAAATTCTAAAGTGCATAATTCTCCCGCATGTGTTATTTTCCGCAAAATATCATAAGCACATGGTGGAGGGGGGAGTATTTCATAAGAAAATAAAACCCTCAAAGTGTTATAAATTTGCTTATATTCACAACCTTGAGACGATTTCCAAATGAATGGTTTCAAAAGGCAATCACTAGGATAGTCATGAGTTATAAGGGGATAAGGTTAGAATAACTGTCCTATGATCGCCTTAAACCGGAGGATCTACCCAAGGACAATACAATAGTTAATATTTAGAGTCTTAGGCATGATTCGAAAAGGAGTACATGAATGGAACGGAGAAAGAAGGGGTTGAAGATTAAAAAGAAACGTTATGAAAGGGTGAAAAGAAATGTAGCCCTCCAATTATTCAACCTGTAGGGCAACACCGGGATCAATTCATATTGCTATCTGGTGTATGCTTAAGGGCGACACCGGTATGAAATAAAAGACGTCATGGACCCAAGTGACGATGCACCTTACCTTCTACCACCGGATATCTCTCAAAAGATGCTTGTTTCATTCTCACGGGGAACCGTTGTAAACTATCGACCTTCTATTAGAGTTGTTTGATATTGAACAGAGACCCGCACCCAATATCCGCATACGGAAAACCATAAGTTGCACAAAATTGAGTTAGAGCACGAAGATACATCAAGATCTCTTAGGTACACTCAGTAATCTTAATTGGTGTATCGTACATCAATGGACACCAATCGTAATTATCGAGTCCTCGCAGATCTTAGCAATCTGCCTAGAAGTCATGAGGATTACTTAATTATTCTCTCAAAATGATTAACACGGAAATCCTTGCCAGGGTCAACTCAACAGCCCTGACAGCAGCTCACTTCGGTAATTCCTCGTGGGTTACGCTTAGTGTTTACGATGGCTTCAAACGGTCTACAGTCATGGGTGATCTCCCAGCGACTCACCTAATCGTGGGTGTACTTAGTTGTGCCCGTGTAAGCTCCTTAGGGGGTATCCATTAGAACGGCCTTGGCGCGAATTAGAAGGAGTCTTCACACTATGCTGTTGACGAATTTTTAGTTAAAACCTGTAATACCGGTTGTATTATTGCTAACTGTTTTATTTCAGGTACAAATGCCATCTTGAACACCAACTTCCACATGCTCATACATACATCTCAAATGCCAAAGAAAGCTCGATGGAACATACCAAGTCTAAAAGAAAGATTCTACGACAAAAATCATGCATCTTCAACAACAAACACAAAGAGCTACGAATGCATAACAACAACACTGTCCAAAGATGTATGAGCATGTCGGAACGGAGCGAATTCATTGGAGACACCGAAAGTGACGTATGGCGGTTACAACATCATTTATTGAATTCACATCAACAAAGACAAAGATCAAAGAACGATGATATATTTCTACAACTATCATTTTGGAAGACGTCTAAAGCCATCAAAGTTAACATTCACAGTTTGAAAGAACAAAAGACGTCTCAAGCAACTCGATGACCGTGACAAAGTTCTATCATCAACAAATCTTCATGACGATCCTTAGGGGAGATTGTTAGGATCATAGTTTTCAACCTATTTCAGTCAAGTCATCGGTCATTTCAATAAATGTAATAGGTTGCTAGTATTATCACTTTTATTTACTTTTAGCTTAATACTCGTATGTTATAAGACGAGTCCAATAAGTGTCCAATGATTGAGTTTGGAGTCTTGGAACATTTTGACTGATTGTTTTCCCATCCCATCTTTGAGTGAGTGAGTTAAGCTTCTTCTTGGGATCTTCTAAATCAAGTATCAGAACCCTGGCTCTATACCACTTGATGGACTAAACACACACCTTGTTTTGTTGATACTTTGAGTAAATATTATTAAAAGCACGCGGATTTCTTAACCAACACTTAGTAAACAATTTATATGAAATTTATGTGAGTGAGTAGTTTGTACTGTACAAACAAAGCTTCATATTATATACTGATAATAAGATACGAGTTGATACTTAGCTATCCACTAGGGTTACACCTGGAAGCCTCTCTAGAATAATTCGTACCATATGATCATAGACCTAGATCTCTTTATAACAACGGAGTCCTTATACACGATAAGTATAATGCTATCATAAATAGAATATCTCACAAGACTTATTTATACTAATCTATAACAGCAATACATAACAGTTATCTAGTAAGCAGTGGTAATAATATGTACTAGCACGTGTAATGGAGTTTCCATGCTAGTGCATTCTTCAGCAGTGTCTTCCACAAGCCTAATCAGTGGTAAAACTGTTAGCTTTATTTCCCACAGCAAACCTTAATTAGGCCTATGTGTTTACAAAACCCTAAATGCTTATCTAAACTAGTTTGGAAGTGTTCAAGGCTTATGTATAAGTTACCTTAGTAATAATAGGATATCTTAGTACCCTTAGACCCTAGTACAACCTCTTAGAGCTTAGGAACAAATCTCTTAAGCACAAAACAATAACTAGGTCATAACTTCCCGGAAACTAGGTTAAGCCTTCCCAAATCCTTACCATAAGCTACCACCACTTAGTTAAGCTTCTTAGGACTTAATCTTAGTCACTAAACACTCATAGGACCCTAATCTAGGCACTAAACCCTAAGCTAAACCCTAATGTCACACTAAGCAAAACTAGGTCTAAACTAAACCTAACTTAACTTAAATCCTAAAACTAAGTACCTTAAGCACCTCAAATACCTCAAGCACCTATGTTGGGATTCTAGATTTGATGTGACAAAATGAATATAATAATGAAACAAAGGGACTAATATTGACAAAGAGAGAAAGCTGCAAAAGACAAAGATACAGGAAATATTATTATTATGTTACTACGATTGTCTAAATATTCTGTATTCTTCTCTTTGTAAACCCTAGCACTCTCTATTATATAAAGAGAGGCAAGGTACAGGTTTTACACAAGTCTTCCATAATGTAATATTAAAGAGAGGTGTGTGTGTGTGTCTAGGGCGTGGTTCATTGTAAACGCCTAGACTAGAGTTAGTTGTTCGATACCTACAAGATCTGAGGTGTCTTAGATCCCTGTTACAGTTAGGTAACACGTTATTATTCTGATCAAATAATAATTGGAGGTGATGATAGTGAAAAACCTTGTTGTCAATAACTATTGATTTGTTTTATTCCGCTGCATGTTATTATCATAGTTATTGTGTTCCTAGATGATATGAGGTCTAAACAACCTCGAGCTACAACGATCTAACAACCTAGCCTAGCACCTTAGTCACCTTAAGCACCCTCCCTAGCACCTCCCTAGCTAGCACACAAGTAGGTGCATCACCTACTTGTCACCACCTTAAGTTTGCGGCAAAACCACCACCACATGATCCCTACACCACCCTATAGACCTCCTTAGTCACCCTACTAGCCACCATGAGTCACCACTAGCTGGTATTAGTCACCTCCCCCCCGTCTCGCTACCTAGCCCCCTCTTGCTTGGCCACCAAGGCTAACGAGGGGTATAAATACACCTTACCCCCATCACTTCAAACCATCCCATTCACTTCTTATTACCACACATATTCTGGTCCTAGTAGATGAATAAGAGTCCTTTTAGCCATAGAAGTCGAGTACTAGAAGCCTAGAAGCCTTGTCGAAATCGTTTTTGCCTAGAAAACCCTAATAAGCCCACGCTAAGCTCTTTTCATGTCAAGTAAGCTTAATTTTTTATTCTACTAGCTTTATTACAGTACTAGATTAGTATTAGAATGCCATAGAACCTTTGCCTAAGCCTTGATCATTTTCCTTTAGGACTTTTCATTTTAAAACCCTAATTATAGACTAATTGCTAATTATATGCTATAAGACCTTACCATAAGCTATAAGCTTGTTTAGGTAACTTAGTTAAGGTAATATAAGTTAACCATAAGGTAGGAAACCTTTTTGTTTCATAAAAATATAGTTTGCATGGAATTAGGACTAGTTTTGCAAAGTTTTCCATGCATAGGGGTATATACGGTAACTTGATGAAAATATTAAGTCTAGGGACTATTTTTGACATTTCTTACAAGTATTAAGTATAAGGACCCTTTTTGCAAGGTTATATAACTTAGGATAAAAAGTAAAATAGTTATAAACTTATAAGGACTAGTTTTGCAAATGTTATAAAGTTAAGGGTATAAATGGTAAATTTTGAAAACTTATAAGTCCAAGGGTCATTTATGTCATTTTCCTAAAATATATAAGTATATGGACTAATTGTGTCAAGTCTAGATAGTAAATAATATAAGTTTATAAGTTTAAGGTAGATTTTGTAAATATGTAAACTATAAGGGTATAAATTGAAAGTATTTTCATATAAAACCTAAAAACTATCTTTTACTTAACAACATAACACAATAGTAGGGAGCTTCATGTGAGGGGTTTCATTTGGGTATTCGTTTTGACGAGTTTGCTGGGTTTACGATTTAAAGTGCCCTGGCTCCTCAAACGTAAACTACATGACCTCTGGATTATGATGGCCCGAATGGTGTTATGTTATATCTATAACCTAAGTACTTAACAACATGACACAATACTAAGGAGCTTCATGTTAGGATTATATACTTCTGAATTATAATGGCCCGAACGGTATTATTTTAATAACATAATGCAATACTAGGGAGCTTCATGTGAGGAGTATGTAATTCTAAATTATGATGGCCCGAACGGTGTTATGTTATATCTAATATTAGAAACCCTATGAATGATTATTTGAGAAACATCAAAAAGATAACTAAAGATTGACATACACCCACACCTATCACAAACCCCAGGATACGTGAGTAGGCAGTCTAGTCTCCGAGTCACTTTTTACATCATTCAGATTTCCCTAAGCCCAGGTAAGTTTTCATAGCCCCACTTTTTCTAAATGCTTTATAAACCCTGTGAGGGGGATACATGCTTACTACTTTCTTTAAACCGAATACAAGTCTTTTTCTTTGGTTATTGCACGAGTAAACTACTTGCCACCACTACACAACTAAATTCATGAATCTAATCACTTGCGAGTGAACGCGAATACAATTGATAGATCTATTGGAGTTTGACAACTCCTGTTGGTTTGCCTCTTTCTGGGGGTACCAATAAGTATTATATTTGAACCTCTGAATGATTAACATTGATAAGTTATCCTTCCCGTCCCATCATGGTTTGGTCTGCAGACCCCATGATATGGACTGTTAACGTGTGTTTCATGAGCTTAGTGCAATAACCCACTCTTGATAATTGTACATGCATTACAATTATCACAAACTCTACACTTTCCTTGAAGGGTGTAACAACTGAACCATGTGGAACTTGTATTAACTATCACTCAAACCTATGATTCTCACTCTACACCTAGTGTTGACTTTTAAGCATGTATCCTAGGTATATGGCTGCTACGGATCTATGGCATGGAGCGGCACTGAACTTGGAGGACTTTCAACCCTATTATCATTCAAATAATATTTCACACTTAGATTTACGGGACCTCTTCTTAATGGAAACTCTGATATTTTAATGAATGATAACATATTTATAAAAACGTCTCTTTTCGAGTCATTTTCGATTACTATAACTGTGATTCCATGAAGTAATACCCCAACCCTAAATCCACTGCGAACTGTGAAAATGGGGGTGTTACAGATTGGTATCAGAGCCTCAGTTGTAGAGAACAAGGTCAAAACCTAAACTACAACTATTTTTCCTAACTCCGAGAAAGTCCTCAGTGCCCCTGCCATCCTCCGTAACAATATGTGCTAAGGTTAGTATAGTGTAGCCTCTCGTAATTTCCCGTACGATTAGTAAATAAATAAACATAAATATAAGGTATCGCGTTATATTAATTACCATTTTTACAAGTGACAATTTTTTTTTTATTATATATGACTTGTTACATAAATCACAACGGTAAATTGTGATTTATTCTTTTGCCTAGGAACGATGCTTACACACAAACCTAGATAGTCTAATTATCGCGAATATATTTTAAACGTTTATATTTTATAATATACGTTTCGTTTATTTACCGTGTACTATTTATATATTTCCCGAGCCTATGAAAATTCCCGAGATCGCTCACTAATATTATTGGACCGTAACCCGACCCGTGAAACTTGCTAAGTGGGCCTACGCGACCCATTGGGCCACCTAAACCCAAACTACAACCAAACGGACTCCTTTATTTCTTTCTTTTTCTTTTTCTATTGGGCCAGACGCAAACCAAAAGCCCACCAGGCTTTTCAAGCCCAAACGTCCCTTATAATTTTTCTTTTTCTTTCTTTGTTCCAGTCGCGAGGCACACACAAAACACCCTTGTTATCTTGTGATTTCGACACACAACTAGGTTATATCTTTGCACCTACTAATTAACCACCTAGCAAAGACTTAGGAATGCTAAAGATTATACAAATTCTCGCTCGTTTACTACCTTGGATACAACCTAAGTAAACTATGAAACTCGCCTTTGAAAGATAAGCTCAACGTGGCATAACATTCCTTCCATGCCACCCCTGCTTCCCCAATGACAAGTAATCGATCACTATACTCCTTGTAACTATCAGGAATGTACATGGAACAATCTTACAAGATCTAAGCTATGTAAACATGCGATTGGGTGTGTAGAGTGGCTTTACTATTCGCCTAACATGCAACCTCCAACTCTTGTGAACTTATCTTGTTCTTACACACCATAAAACTCCCTATATAAGCCTCCCATGCAATCATAAGCGTTACATGCACTATACAAACCACTTACACATAAAAATTAACGAGAAGAAGAAGTTGTTGAAGGACATACGGATTGCCAAGAGTATCACGTCTCAAGGAAGCCTAGGACTCCAAGCTTGACGTCCCTTGAACCCTTGGTTGAACGTGAAGTGAACCACGAAGCCCTTGTACCCCCACACGATCCCTACACATCGTTTTACACCACCTTTTAGAGGTGAGCTGAGACCTTGATTTTTCTTTCCATTTATCTATATACGTACTTATTGTTTATGCACAAATACTTTCTATTTATAACTCGTAAAAAATAAACACAACACATATGTTTTATGCATCATACTATTATTTGGCTAGGCCATTAACGAGAACCTATAATAACTTTGAACTAATATTAACGAATACACAAGAAAAATCATATGTTTCTAATGTAGTTGGACCCATACGATATATACTAAAACACTTAGAATTTATTTTGAGTTTTATAAGTTTTGCGTATTGAGTTTTGGTCATACGCTTTGACCTCGTTAAAACTTATTTCGACACATGACCATATCTTTTTATGACTCGAACCCATTGTCACCTTGGTTAGCAAACAGGAGGCATATTTCATTCGACCTAAAGATCACGTTTGAACCTTTTGCCCGACCTCTTTCGTAGCGACCAAATCAGTTTCTATAAAAACTAAATAAGTTAACTTGGACTTATTGAAGCCCAATAAGCTTTTGTGATAAGCTGGTCCCATAAGCTATTTCATAATGTTTTCATACTTTAAAATTGAGCCCAAGTCCAGGCCCAAACCTTTCATAAGCCCATTGGATCAAAATTTGTTATTGGGCCTTGTAAGTAGATCGTTAAGGCTCAATAAGCATGAAAAGCACTTTTTAAGCTAATAAGCAGTTGAAATAAGTTACTTTAAATACCCTGAGCTTATTTAGCATGTCAAAAAGTTAAGTTTTGAAGTTGGTGAAAATTGGACTAAATTTGCAAAACTTTTGTAACCGAGGACTAAAACTGCCAAAGTTATACACTTTGGGTAGAAACTGTCAAAACTGATTTTTATGAGTTAGAAATTGTTAATATTAAAACATGGGAGTGAGAAATGTAAATGTAATACTTTTGGACTTAAAATGTAATAATATTTAACTTTGGACTAACGGTGTAAAACTTATATCCTTAGGGTTTAAAAGTATAAATTGGTAAAACTTGGAGGATTTTTCTGTAAATATTATTTTATAAAAATAATATTAATGTTTTATATATAAATACACATAT
>LBNU01025173.1:14470-30983 GCA_014162995.1 Artemisia annua
ACGGCAAAAGAGCTTGGGGAAAGTTCTTACCGTGCTACATCCCGGACCATTCCAATTACTGGGGAACCCATCCATCATACCGTTCCATTATTGGCAGCTAGGCTAGTCCGACATGAGGATAGGCTTGATGCCATTGCCACCATACTTAACAACTTCCCAAATGAACTTGTGGAAATTCTGGCAAGTGAGGTCGACAAGCTGATAATCGATCAACAAGCAACAGAAACTGCAATCGAGCAACTAAGTACACAGTTTGGAGAGTCAATGGAATTTATAGGAATATTGTGCTCGGCTAGCACTACATTGGACTCGATAATGACATCCATGCATCGTGAGCTTAGCAGAATCGGTGCCCAGAACATAGCTCTCAGACGTGCCATCCAAGAATCCCGGGCAAGAGAAGCAACTAGGGATCAAACCATTGAGACTATGTCAACCATGATCCAAGAACTCAAACGCCGCATGGATGATGCACAAGGAAAACCATAAATCAAGAGACTTGTCAAAACTAGCATATCCAACATCACATTAATAAAGAAGCTTGTAGTTAATGTTCTGTGAAACAATGTCATACAAGTGTTAATAAGTGATGTATTGCGAAAGACAATGATTTATGAATTCCATGTTTGATCACATCCTCACATACTTTATATATACCGCCTAGACCAAAACCTGAACCTACTTTTATGACCATAATCTATTCTTATTTCTCGATATATACTAACTTGACCCTTAGAAATTCTGAATATATGCCTTCTTCATTGTTAATAGAAGCATGGCCCGACCAGGAAGAAGAACCGTAACTGCATCGACTGCTCCTGCAGCTGCAGCAACAATGACACCTGAGGCAATCCAACAAGCTATCACAAATGGTGTCAATGCGGCTCTAGCTGAACAAGCCACAACACAAGCCCACAATAGAAATGCCGGTGTGCAAGCAGCACCTGCAGCACGCCGATGTACCTACAAGGACTTCATGGCATGTCAACCGACATACTTCAAGGGAACAGAAGGAGTAACTGAGCTAGCTCACTGGTTTGAGCGAAGTGAAACTGTGTTCCAAAGAAGTGGCTGCATTGAGAACGATAAGGTTACCTTTGCAACAGGAACCTTAATGCAAGATGCCCTGTCTTGGTGGAATGCTACTGTGCAAACACTAGGAACGACAGTAGCATATCAACTTTCTTGAGTTGAATTCAACGCCAAGATACTAAGAAAATACTGTCCTCGTTCAGAGATAAGGAAACTGGAAGATGAGTTCCACGAGTTAATAGTAAAGGGAGTTGACCTAAGGACCTACAACCGAAGGTTCCAAGAACTCAAGGTACTATGCCCATCCATGGTACCGGACCTTGAAAAGACTCTGGAAAAGTACATCGAAGGACTTCCCCGGAGTATAGAAGGAAATGTTACTTCATCCAAACCTACATCCTTGGAAGCCGCCATGGAAATAGCTCAGAAGCTATTGGACCGGGAAGTAAAGTACAATGAACACAAGAGGAAGCTGGATGACAAAAGAACCACCCATCACAACAGCAACAACTATCAAGGAAACAACAACCACCACCGCAACAACAACAATCGCAACAACAACAGTCGCAACAACAACCAGTACCACAAGGACCGCGACACTCACCGAAGGCAAGAAAACAACAAGGCATTTGCTGCTACAGAGAGCAAAGGTTACAACGGTTCCAAACCACAATGTAACCGATGCAAGCTGCACCATGATGGTACTTGTACCATCAAGTTCCACAAATGTCAAAAGGTTGGTCATATGGCAAAGAACTGTAAAAGCCCTGCTACCGGAAGCAACGCGCTGCCTGTGACACCTACTTGCTATGGATGTGGAGAGATAGGACACATCAGGAATAATTGCCCGAAAGGAAACGAACAGAACAATGCTCGAGCTAGAGCATATGTACTAGGAGACGGCAACGCACCTGACGTTGTCATCGGTACGTTCTTACTAAATCATCATAATGCTAGAATATTATTTGATTCAGGCGCAGATAAAAGTTTTGTGTCAGTGACTTTCGCACCTTTACTTAATACTACTCCCTCTAACCTAGACACCACTTACGAAATCGAAATGGCTAATGGGAATCTAATCGGCACCAACACCGTTATGAAAGATTGTACCCTGACCCTATTAGAAACACCTTTTCCCATCGATTTAATGCCTGTAGAACTTGGGAGTTTTGACGCCATCATAGGAATGGATTGGTTATCCAAACATCTCGCTAGAATTCACTGTGACGAAAAAGCCGTTCACATCCCACTCGAGGATGAAACTCTCATTGTCCACGGGGACAAAAGCAAAACTCGCTATGGAACCATTTTATACGATAGAGTAGTAAAACACTTGAATAAAGGATGTCAAGTATTCATGATTCATGTGACAGAAAATAAGTTAACAGAGAAACAAATCGAAAATGTTCCTATTGTTAAGGATTTTCCGGAAGTATTTCCCGAAGATTTGCCCGGTCTCCCACCAACCCGACAAGTAGAATTTCAGATTGAACTAGTACCTGGGGCAGCACCAGTGGCTAGAGCACCTTATAGGTTAGCACCATCTGAAATGAACGAACTATCAGAATAATTAAAAGAGTTGTCCGATAAAGGTTTTATTCGGCCAAGCTCATCACCCTGGGGAGCTCCAGTATTATTCGTTAAAAAGAAGGATGGATCCTTCCGAATGTGCATCGATTACCGAGAATTGAACAAACTTACGATAAAGAATCGGTACCCCTTACCCAGAATCGACGACCTATTTGATCAATTACAAGGATCGAGTGTGTATTCAAAAATTGACTTAAGGTCAGGATACCATCAACTGAGAGTTCGGGAAGAAGATATTCCCAAAACTGCATTTAGAACACGCTATGGACATTACAAATTTCAAGTGATGCCATTTGGTCTGACAAACGCACCAGTAGTTTTCATGGACTTGATGAATTGAGTATGTAAACCATATCTAGATAAGTTTGTGATAGTGTTCATCGACGACATTCTGATCTACTCACGTAGCGAAGAGGAACATGCCGAACACTTGAAGATTATCTTAGAACTACTCAAGAAAGAGAAGTTGTACGCAAAATTCTCAAAATGCGACTTTTGGATACGCACCGTACAATTTCTAGGACATGTCATTAACAGTCAAGGTATGCATGTAGACCCTGCAAAGATAGAGGCCGTTAAAGGTTGTGCATCTCCTACAAATCCCACGGAAATTCGCCAATTTTTAGGTCTTGCGGGTTACTACCGACGGTTCATCGAAGGTTTTTCCAAGATCACAAAGCCTTTAACCAAGTTAACCCAGAAAAACGAGAAATATATCTAGGGAGAGAAGGAAGAATTTTCCTTCCAATTACTAAAACGAAAGCTTTGTGAGGCACCAATATTAGCACTACCTGAAGGAAGTGAAGACTTTATAGTGTATTGTGACGCTTCGTATCACGGGTTAGGAGCAGTGTTGATGCAAAGAAACAAGGTAATAGCTTATGCATCACGACAACTGAAGAAACATGAGGAAAACTACACCACTCATGACTTGGAATTAGGAGCAGTAGTGTTTGCCCTTAAGTTATGGAGACACTACTTATATGGCACTAGATGTACCGTGTTTACCGATCACAAAAGTCTTCAACACATTCTAGACCAAAAGGAGTTAAACATGAGACAACGCCGTTGGTTAGAATTACTTAGCGATTATGAGTGTAAAATCCGTTACCACCCAGGAAAGGCTAATGTAGTAGCAGATGCGTTAAGCCGGAAAGAAAGACTGAAACCTCTCAGAGTTAAATCATTAGGAATGACTATTTGTTCACCCCTCCCAACACAAATTCTTACTGCCCAAAGCGAAGCTCTTAATGAGGAAAATTGACCAAAGGAAAGGATCTATGGTATGCCTGAAAACAATAATGGTTTCGTGAAAAGATCAAATGGAATACTATGTTTCAAGGAAAGAAACTGGATCCCACTCCTTGGAGGTATTCGTGACCTCATCATGCATGAGTCTCACAAATCAAAATACTCCATACATCCGGGTTCCGACAAAATGTACCAAGATCTTAAGAAACTGTATTGGTGGTCGAACATGAAGGCTGACATCGCTGAATACGTCAATAAATGTCTAACATGTTAGAGAGTAAAGGCGGAATACCAGAAACCCTCTGGATTACTCACCCAACCAGAACTCCCAATATGGAAATAGGAGCGTATTACAATGGACTTCATTACCAAACTTCCCAAAACCTCTACTGGTTACGACACGATATGGGTTATCGTTGATCGTCTTACAAAATCCGCTCATTTCCTACCGATTAAGGAAACCGATGAGATGAACACACTTGCTCAGATATATCTGAAGGAAATAGTGTCACGGCATGGAGTGCCAATTTCTATCATCTCAGATCGTGATAGTCGTTTCACGTCTCATTTTTGGGGATCTTTGCAAAAAGCCTTAGGAACGAAACTCGATATGAGCACAGTTTATCACTCACAAACCGATGGTCAAAGTGAAAGAACAATTCAAACCTTAGAAGATATGCTACGCGATTGCGTCATAGACTTCGGAACAGGTTGGGACAAACACTTACCATTAGCCGAATTCTCATACAACAACAGTTATCATGCCAGTATCAAGGCAGCACCGTTCGAAGCACTTTATGGTCGAAAGTGCAGATCACCCATTTGTTGGGCAGAAGTTGGAGAAATACAGCTCACTGGACCGGATCTAGTTCATGAGACAACCGAGAAAATCATTAAAATCAAACAGCGTTTATAAACCGCTAGAGACCGACAGAAAAGTTACGCCGACCTTAAGCGAAAACCTATGAATTTTCAGATCGGGGATAAAGTTATGTTAAAAGTATCACCTTGGAAAGGAATGATACGATTCGGAAAGCGGGGAAAGTTAAACCCCAGATACATCGGTCCATTCAAAATCCTAGAAAGGATTGGACCCGTAGCATATAAGCTCGAACTACCGGAAGAACTTAGTCGAGTTCACGACACCTTTCATGTGTCAAACCTTAAGAAGTGCCTATCCGATGAATCTCTTGTCATTCCATTGAAAGAGATACAACTTGATGACAAACTCCTTTTCACCGAGGAACCGGTAGAAATCATGGATAGGGAAATTAAAAAACTTAAGCAAAACCGTATCCCTATTATAAAAGTTCGTTGGGACTCCAAACGAGGACCGGAGTACACTTGGGAGCGCGAGGACCAGATTCACGCCAAGTACCCACATCTCTTTTCATAGACACCCTTGACAACCATCTTAAACTGAAATTCCGGGACGAAATTCACTGTAAGGGGTATGTACTGTAGCCTCTCGTAATTTCACGTACGATTAGGAAATAAATAAACATAAATATAAGGTATCACGTTATATTAATAACCATTTTTACGAGTGAATTTTTTTTTTATTATATATGACTTGTTACATAAATCACAACGGTAAATTGTGATTTATTCTTTTGCCTAGGAACGATGCTTACACACAAACCTAGATAGTCTAATTATCGCGAATATATTTTAAACGTTTATATTTTATAATATACGTTTCGTTTATTTACCGTGTACTATTTATATATTTCCCGAGCCTATGAAAATTCCCGAGATCGCTCACTAATATTATTGGACCGTAACCCGACCCGTGAAACTTGCTAACTGGGCCTACGTGACCCATTGGGCCACCTAAACCCAAAATACAACCAAATGGACTCCTTTATTTCTTTCTTTTTCTTTTTCTGTTGGACCAGACGCAAACCAAAAGCCCACCAGGCTTTTCAAGCCCAAACGCCCCTTATAATTTTTCTTTTTCTTTCTTTGTTCCAGTCGCGAGGCACACCCAAAACACCCTTGTTATCTTGTGATTTCGACACACAACTAGGTTATATCTTTGCACCTACTAATTAACCACCTAGCAAAGATTTAGGAATGCCAAAGATTATACAAATTCTCGCTCGTTTACTACCTTGGATACAACCTGTAAACTATGAAACTCGCCTTTGAAAGATAAGCTCAACGTGGCATAACATTCCTTCCATGCCACCCCTGCTTCCCCAATGACAAGTAATCGATCACTATACTCCTTGTAACTGTCAGGAATGTACATGGAACAATCTTACAAGATCTAAGCTATGTAAACATGCGATTGGGTATGGAGAGTGGCGTTACTATTCGCCTAACATGCAACCTCCAACTCTTGTGAACTTTTCTTGTTCTTACACACCATAAAACTCCCTATATAAGCCTCCCATGCAATCACAAGCATTACATGCACTATACAAACCACTTACACATAAAAATTAACGAGAAGAAGAGGTTGTTGAAGGACATACGGATTGCCAAGAGTACCACGTCTCAAGGAAGCCTAGGACTCCAAGCTTGACGTCCCTTGAACCCTTGGTGGAACGTGAAGTGAACCACGAAGCCCTTGTACCCGCACACGATCCCTACACATCGTTTTACACCACCTTTTAGAGGTGAGCTAAGACCTTGATTTTTCTTTCCATTTATCTATATACGTACTTATTGTTTATGCACAAATACTTTCTATTTATAACTCGTAAAACATAAACACAACACATATGTTTTATGCATCATACTATTATTTGGCTAGGCCATTAACGAGAACCTATAATAACTTTGAACTAATATTAACGAATACACAAGAAAAATCATACGTTTCTAATGTAGTTGGACCCATACGATATATACTAAAACACTTAGAATTTATTTTGAGTTTTATAAGTTTTGCGTATTGAGTTTTGGTCATACGCTTTGACCTCGTTAAAACTTATTTCGACACATGACCATATCTTTTTATGACTCGAACCCATTGTCACCTTGGTTAACAAACAGGAGGCATATTTCATTCGACCTAAAGATCACGTTTGAACCTTTTTCCCGACCTCTTTCGTAGCGACCAAATCAGTTTCTATAAAAACTAAATAAGTTAACGTGGACTTATTGAAGCCCAATAAGCTTTTGTGATAAGCTGGTCCCATAAGCTATTTCATAATGTTTTCATACTTTAAAATTGAGCCCAAGTCCAGGCCCAAACCTTTCATAAGCCCATTGGATCAAAATTTGTTATTGGGCCTTGTAAGTAGCTCGTTAAGGCCCAATAAGCATGAAAAGCACTTTTTAAGCTAATAAGAAGTTGAAATAAGTTACTTTAAATACCCTGAGCTTATTTAGCATGTCAAAAAGTTAAGTTTTGAAGTTGGTGAAAATTGGACTAAATTTGCAAAACTTTTGTAACCGAGGACTAAAACTGCCAAAGTTATACACTTTGGGTAGAAACTGTCAAAACTGATTTTTATAAGTTAGAAACTGTTAATATTAAAACATGGGAGTGAGAAACGTAAATGTAATACTTTTGGACTTAAAATGTAATAATATTTAACTTTGGACTAACGGTGTAAAACTTATATCGTTAGCGTTTAAAAGTATAAATTGGTAAAACTTGGAGGATTTTTCTGTAAATATTATTTTATAAAAGTAATATTAATGTTTTATATATAAATACGCATATTTAATATAAAACTTTTATAAATATACATTATATAATTCGTAACTAAAATTAAATTAACGACATAACAAGATATTATTTATTTCTTTCTTTTAACGATACGTTTATTCGTCTTTCTTTATAAGTTACAATTACAACTTATCGGCTATAAACTTTGATTTATTAAAAATGACTTTACATCGGTCATCGATCATTTTACTTACAAGTTATATGGATATATAACCTTGTTTTTATACTTTAAGCATTTAAACAAAAACGAGATTCGTTCATGACTAAATGACTAGTATTCGCGATAAAACCGGACTTAGACTATCAACTGAAACTTGCATTATATTTTAGGTTGTGTGTGAAGCTGTTGCCTAGCATCGTTGAATTTACGATACCACTACATCTACTGTACTACTAAGGTGAGTTCATAGCCCACTTTTTAACTGTTTTATGTGGGGAGATACATGCTCAAAACCGAACACAAGTCTTTTATTGGTATTGATATACTGGCTGACCGTTATTATTGCTTAAGTAGCTATTGCCAAAAGACCCTCGATCATGAACCTTAATCACTTGCAGGGTGAACGTAAATAACTGTGAATAGATCTATTAGGGACTGACAATCCCCGTTTGGTCGTTGGAGAAAACTACCATACGCACATTATTTTGCTGACATAGGTTACTGGCAAAAACCTATCTTGGGGGCTTATTATTATGTTACGTCATATTATTAAATATGATTGGCTATTAAATCGTTGTGTGTCATGAGCTTAATGCAATAACGGAATTGAATTATTTTCAACTTGTTTGATTGCATACATTTGCAA
Organism: Artemisia annua; assembly: GCA_014162995.1. NCBI lineage: Eukaryota > Viridiplantae > Streptophyta > Magnoliopsida > Asterales > Asteraceae > Artemisia > Artemisia annua. The sequence continues at coordinate 22,835 of LBNU01025173.1, forward strand.
TAAATGACTATATCGTGTGTTCAACTGTTTATTTTCAAACCTATGAATATCACTCAACTTCTGTTGACTTTTAGCATGTTTATCTCAGGAATTAAGCAAGAAGGACCATGAAGGCACGGAGTGGGCATATAAACCGACACGGACTTAAATAAATGTTTTAATACATTCCAAATAAAACTTGTTATTAAATTATGTAATACTTTAATGTCATGAATATTCGGTATTATGAATAAAAGCTAAACTTTAATAAGTCCCTTTGTGTCGTCTTCTATAATTGTGACAAAGATCCTTGAAGTAATACCCCGAAAGTCTTCCGCTGTCATTATTAAGTCTTCCGCTGTCATTGACAACTTTTGGGGGTGTTACATATAGTAACTAATTGCTTAACTGCTAAATGATTTACGGTATTTTTACTATTATATAGTTATGTCTACTCCTCGCTATTCTACCCCCGTTTCATCTAGTCTACATCCGGAGACTGCTCTTTCCTCTCCGAATGTATTAGATTATTCCCCTAAACACCTTTTCCCCGACTCCTTAGAAAACTCTAGGAATAATATAGTTACCCTGACACCGTTAGGTTTTACACCTTTTATAGACGATCCACACCTAAAACATTTAAGGGATTTTTATGCAAACACACCACCTATTCCTTCACAAACCCCTATTCCTTTTCCCTCTGTTTTACCATCACCAACATTTGATCCTCAAGGATACTTTATTCCTAGAGGACCAATGTTACCTAGGAGACCCACACATCCTTTATCGCACTTACCTAATAATAAACCTAGTCTATTTACGAAACAACCCTATACTGTAGTACCTCCCTATATCCCCACAAACCTTCCCACCTTATCTTGGAAATTTGAGGTTGGAGGAGATTCCCATAGGACACCCTTAGAACAACAGGAAGATCAGGTTGAGGATATCTTAAGCAGTTTAGATGAACTCACTATAGATCTTATAGAAAAGATAGAAGAAAGTCATAGCGATAACCAACAGGTTTTTAGTGAATTTAAGGTTAAGCTTAGACAAACCCGTACCCAGATTTATAAAATTCAGAAAGAACAAATGAAACATAACAATAAGATTGCCTTTGCCCGCTTTAGGATTACTGCCTTAGAAAAGATAATCGATGATAACTGATTGTACAATAAATTGCACGACCAGGCCTTCGATGGTGATCAAAGGATATAAGGGGGTGTTGTGGTTGCACCAAGCTTTGATATAACCTGAAATAAGAAATACTAAAACACTACGTTAAGTGATTGTGCATGGTTGGACCCTGCGAACTACCTCCGGCATGTGAATAAGTACTTGGTATGAAAAGTTAGGTGAAAAATGCGGTAAGGTAAAGTAGGAGAGATTGCATACCAGATTTCTAACTCGTCCAAGACTATTTATAGGGGAAGAAATAACCTTGGAGAGTGTTTGCACGAATTTAGGAGATCATGGGGGCGTCCCATGATTGGTGGCAACCGCTAGGGCTTAGTGTCCCACTCCTCCTGGTTTAGCGGAGGAGCTAAAGAGAAAGAGGGGACGTGGGTAAGACTTGGTCTTAGTGTTGTTTTGACTTGGCACTATTCCGTCCTAATAACTTATCGAAGGATACCCCGAAGGGCTTAATCCTTTGATTGGCGAATTCCCACTTGGTAACTAGATCACAGGTGATTAATTTTACGCCAATGAAAGTTTTAGGAGGCTAGCCAGAGCCTTCGATATGTAGGTTGCGACTAGGCTCAAAGGGGGGTCCTTCGACCTAATCGGAGGGTACATCATCAAGCCCCCCAGTTGAAAGTTAGATATTCATACGAGGATATATGGCTTTCGACTCTATCACAAGCTTACACGTATCACTTTATTTTGTAGAGTTATATGGAATAAAAATAAAAAGAATATGTGTCCAGTAATCATGCATTGAATGCTCTTAAATATTAGCTAACTACTCACATAATACCCCCACTTGCTAAAACATCGGTAATCCCACATGTCCCTTCAAAATTTGAAAACCATTTGAAATCCGAGTAGATAAACTCTTGAGGGACACGTGTACGACGAGGAACAAAATAAGGGGCGGTATAAAGTCCCATTATACCAAACCCTAGATCACTTTTTACAGTGCGCCCAAAATCTTCATCTCTACACTGTGTGCGATTCGAATCAAAATTCACATAGCATCACGTGTTATTAATCCTTGCAAGCAAAAAAGGTAAATTTCCTCTTCGTCAACCTCTATTTTACATAGCGGTAATGTTCATCTTTAGTCTGTATGGCTAAAAATTCCAAGTTTATAATTAAAGAACAAAAATGTACCTTAACTATATTTGATGCCCTAAAGGGTTATGTATTATAAAGTACACATATCTAGGTTCAACCCATTTGGCCTAGCCAAACTTACAACGTACACCGTAATGTGTAAAGCCTACGGGTATGAGCCCACGTTGACAGTGCTTAGAGGTTTTTTGAACCTATACCCTGGTAGGGAATGGTTGACACTAGCAAAAAGGGGTGATTTTGATGTTCCAACTATACTATTCAAACTGTTTTCAAATATTACGGATTGGAAAGGGAGTTTCTTTTATATTCAAGACACAATAATACCTCCGGAGTACCCTGCTTTATTGGATGAAGCATACAAGTTTGACAAAAAACGCTTCAACGATGAGTTGCCTTACACTGTTCGAAGGAATCCGTTGTATCAACGCCTTGCCCGCCATCCAGTGAATGTTCAAACGTTCACCGAGCCTATCCTTTATATGGATGGTATTGTTGGTCAATGGGAGGGTTCTCCGTTGAAGCCTGAAATAGAATGTGGTGGACAAAGTATGTATACTCGTATTTAAATAAATTAAATAACTTATCTGATGATATTTATCTTTTCTTTTCTTATTGCAGAAATGTCGTTCCGAAACTTTGTTGTTTCTGGTGGTGCAAAAGAGGCGAGCTTCCTTCCGAAGGATCCCAATGAAGTCAGCTATGGGGTTGGCTCACCCTCCGTTTCAGTCAACAACCAGGAGGGTGATGCACAAATGATTTAGCCTATAGCTTCTGTCCAGCCCACCAAGCCTTCGAAATCATCAAAGCTGGTGAATGTAGAGGAGAATTCGCAACTGGTGGAGAATGTTGCTGACTCTGATGATCCTCCCTCCGAGGATGAGCAGGTAACCATCATTGGCTCGGCATCTGGTATTGCTGACAAGGTGCGAAACAGGAAAGGTAAAAGTGCCAAAACTGTTAAGGCGACTCCGAAGAGGAAATTGATACCACCAACCTCTCCTACCAGGAATACTAGGCAGAAGGGACAACTTTCCACCCAAAGGACTGTTGAAGTGTTGTAGGAGAATGAAGATATCCACAGTAAGTACGTGTGCTTTCGTTTTAGCAGGATTATAATTATGTATATCCTAACCATCGTATGCTATACAGGTCTTTCCAATACCAAGGAGCTACCCAACTCTTCAGCCTGCCATCGTCTTGTTGAGCACATCACTCCAGCTATCTGGAGGGGCACTTTAACCAGTATGCCCATTGTTAGGATCTAAGTTTATCAACGTTTATCAAGTCTCGGTTATTTCAGTACATGTAATAGGTTGCTAGTTTATCTATGTTATTCATGTAATCATTTAGAGTCCAAGAAACGTCCAATGGGCCTAGAAGCCCACGAATAGAGAAGATAGGGAAGAGAGGAGTGTTGCCCTACTCTTCACCTATAAATAGGACTCTTATGTTATCATGTAACTTGTTGGTTATTTCAATATCATAAAGAAACTCTTGCACTTTTATTCTTCTCATTTGATCCAATCAACCAAACTCTATTTCTCATCTTATTTCTATCAAATCAATACTTGTGTTTACAATATGGTGACCTAACAAGTGGTATCAATCGCTAAAAGAAGGTGTATATTTTGTTTTTGTTTCCAACGAACCAAAAATTTTGTTTTTACTCGTTATTTTTTGCAAAAGCTTGCAACTTTCTTGTTTGTTTCGTGTTTCTATCACATCTTTGTCCTCAAACTTGTGTTACAAACTCAAACAACCAACAAAGTTTCAAATTTTTTCAAAAAATTTAAGATTCGTAAATTTGTACTATTTTTCGAAAAATTTCAAATTTTTGAAAAGTGGTTCAAGTTTGCAACTTTCTTTAAGATTTCATCATTTTAAGGTTAGTTGTACAAGAATCTTGGATTAAAAACGTGTTTTTGGCTTGCTTTTTACAAAAACAAAATCTGCCCAAAAGTGTACTTGTTTTCGAGAACCTTAAACCCCATTCTATCGAGATCTTTGTATTTTACTCAAAAGGTGTTTCCGTTGCTTACTCATTGCTTTTCTCTCTTGTATAAGAAAGAAAACACTTCAACTTATTGAATTTTATCGAGCTTGTATAATCTCGATAATTTTGGAACATTTTTTTTCGAAAATCTGAAAACTTTCGAGATCTTCTCAATTTTATCGAAATCTTTTTCTGCTTTCGAGAAATTTGGAATTTTTCGAAATCTTTTCTAATTTTTTCGAGAACTTTGCTTATTTCCACAACCTTGGAGATTTCGAAATTTTCTTCAAATTTTCTCGATAACTTGCAACTTTCGAGAACTTTGGAATTTTTTTCGAGATCTTTGGTAAACTTTCGAGATCTTTGGACTTAGACAGAATTTCGAGATATTCAACCTACAAAGTTTCGAGAACACACTTGGGAAAGTTTTCGAGAATTGGCATAACACTTATACCTTCTACAAGATCCATCAAATACACAAGTTGATTAAAAAAAAAAAAAAAATGCCAATTTTTGGCGGGAAAATTTGAGTAAAATTTAATTTTTTAGGGAAACTAAACATTCAATTTTTACGCGAAATTCAAATTTTGGGATAACGGTGAAATTTTTGCCCAGAAATTCAAATTTTTTAGGCCAAAATTTAAATTTTTCGGTTAAACTTGACGTCAAAATTTCTAAAACTCAAATTTTTCTAGTCATTTTAGAATTGCATTTTATAGTGATTTTCAAAACTCTGGGAAAGAAAATTTTCAAAATTTATTTTTGGAGGGAATCAGAAATCACTATATCATCAACGTTCTACATGTCTCAACCTCCGTACTTACACGTTCAACACCAACAACCATATCATCACAGCTCTCTCATGCTGATGGCTAACATGCAGGACATTCAGGTAAGTTATTCGGGCCCAGTGTATGACACTGACGGTCTGTCTCAGGTATTTGATCTTAACTCATATCTGATACATGCAATTGCTTCCCCATCTGCATCTGCATCAAACAAGGAACATGTTGTTCAAAATGACTCCTTGTTATCTACTCAAGAGAATGATTAAATGAACACAGTGGTTACACTTGACGATTATGATCAAATCAACCCAGTGGTCACATTTGATGATTCCATTGCTTTAATTGTGAACGATAACAATGATCAACTTGAACAACATGAACCTTTGATTGATTCAGATTCAGATTTTATGACCTTACTCATGTCTAGTCAATCCCAGAACATTAAATGTCAAGAGATTAATGCTAGATTAAAAGATAAAAATGCATTGTTAACAAGAGATCTTGATTACTGTCAAAAACAACTCAAAAAGTTTGTACCAAGAGAAGATCGGGCTAAATGTTTTGGAATTGTTTCTCAAAAGTCTTACCCAGAAGTTAAAGATTTTGAACATAATATTCAAAAGTTAACTGAATCCAATATACTTTGGTACTTTAAACCATTCATGGACGATATTCACCTTTTGGAACACGCAATTAAACGTAATTCTGAAATAACAGTTTCCAATTTTATGTCTCCTGTTGCAAAAGAAAGGCGGGAAATGTTTCAAACACAATTTTTACCACACATTAAACATTTGCGTCTTTGTGCTACCCTCTGGGAACAGGAATTTCAAAAAGATGTAAAATCCATTATGAATGTTTTTCATGAAACTGAACAATCGATTTCAAAGCGTAAACGTAGAAACAGAGTTTTACAAAAAGATTCTGATCGACTCTTGGAAAATGTTCTCAATGCTGATATAATATCTGTGATTATGAATTCTCTTTATGAATCTGGTACTTCTATGATTGTTGATGAACACTGTGATGATATTGAGTTGTTGTCTAAACAAATTGAGACATTAAAAGATGAAAACATGCATCTCCGACAACACAATGATGATGTGCAAAACAAACTTTCTAATGAGATTTTTAAACTCAACAAAAAGCTTGAATGGTGTCAAAACCAAAGTCTTGATTTCGAACTAAAAATGCAAAGTCTTAACACTTCCACATCCTTTCAAAAAGAAAATGAGGAATTAAAAAGTCAAATTTCAAAATATGAAAAGGAAATTGCAGAATTGCAAGAAGTTACAGACTATTGGCAAAAGAGTCGAGATAACTATCTCTATTCAAACAGAAAGCTCGAAAGTGAAATTCAAGATAAAAAGCACATTATCATTGAGTTGAAAGAGAAAATACGTGAACTTGAAAAAGGAAAATCTGTCAACACTAAAGTAGTTGCACCAGGAATGTACTCATTAGACATAACCAATGTAGAACAACACACTCATAAGTCTAATATGGATCCTTCCACTTCTACAGGAATAGTTGCCACTCCTAGCGTTAGCAGATCCAAGCGTAAACGTATGAAAAGGAAGTATAGTATTTTGCAATGTAGAAGAGAGACACTAGAAGCCTCTGAAGTAGAAGAACACCCTAGGACTTTGAATAATACTCATCTTGCGCTAGATTTAGATTCTAATTTGGCAAATTGTAATCCTAATCGATGTGTAACGAATGATGAACCTTTAAATGCTTTGAATGTTAATGCTTCATGTGTGTTTTGTTGTAAGAGTATGTTATCTGGTGATCATTCTAAATGTGTTGCGAATTCTCTTTTATCTAGTTTTAAGAAACGTACATCAGGCAGGAAATCTAGGCCCACTAATGCTTCAAAATCTGTGCTAGTTATTATGCCTTGTGTAGTTTCTAAGAATGATGTAGTCCAACCACTAGTTGCGAACAATAACCCTAGGAACATGCCATCACTTGGCGAATTCACTAAGAAAAAGGCTAAATCTAGTTGGAATTGGCAACGTTGGTTACAAAGAACACATAACTTTAAGTGGATTCCTAAAATTGTTAATATGTGTGCTTCTAACCAAATGGAACCCACAACTTCTTCGGGTTCCACCCTTACCATTGTACCATCGTCGTCTCTTTTATGTGATGCAGGTGGTGCAAATTGTTCTCTGGATTGTTGATAGCGGATGCTCCCGACACATGACAGGCAATCTCAAACTGTTAAGAAACTTTGTCTCAAAGTTCATTGGTACTGTCAGATTCGGGAATGATCATTTCGCTGCAATTATGGGATATGGGGACTATGTCAGTGGGAATATCGAAATTAGTCGTGTTTATTATGTTGAAGGCCTCGGTCACAATCTATTTTCAGTCGGTCAATTTTGTGATGGTGATCTGGAAGTTGCATTCAGGGAGAAAACATGCTTTGTTCGTGATCTACAAGGAAATGATCTGATGTCCGGCACACGTGGAAACAGTCTTTATACAATTTCAATGTCCGACATGACCGCTTCCTCTCCCATTTGTCTACTTTCAAAGGCTGAATCGACAAAATCCTGGTTATGGCACCAACGCATGTCTCATCTCAACTTCAAAACTATGACTGATCTTGCTCGCCATAAACTAGTTGACGGTCTTCCAAGGTTCAGATATGCAAAAGATCACTTATGTCCCGCTTGTGAGCAAGGAAAGAGCAAACGTGTACATCTAAGTTCTAAACCAGAACCAAGTACTGATCATGTTCTTCAACTACTTCATATGGATTTATGTGGCCCAATGCGAGTACAAACGATCAATGGGAAACGATACATTCTAGTGATAGTCGATGACTTCTCCAAATGGACTTGGGTCTACTGTCTTCGAAGCAAAGATCAAGCTCCATCGATGATAATCACCTTTCTCACGAAAATTCAGGTTCAACTTCGCAACACAGTCAGAATCGTAAGAACAGACAATGGAACTGAATTCAAGAATCAAACTCTTCGTGCTTACTTTGAGAAAGTTGGAATTGAACATCAAACATCAATTGCACGGACTCCCGAACAAAATGGAGTGGTCGAAAGACGCAACAGAACGTTAGTAGAAG